>ML811371.1:151515-181153 GCA_009831015.1 Picea engelmannii | reverse complement strand
CACCGGAAATGACATGACAAGAACTATCCATCTAGGATATTTTCCCTGACAAATTCACTTTCCTTCATCTCATTATTCCATAATTAAGCATGGGTTCTCTTACTCCACAAAGCGTCTTCCCGTGAGGGTTTTCACCATAAGGGAACCACTTTGGATTTCATCCATATTTACTTCTTATCAACCATGACAAAACAATAATGAGTCATATTTACATCAAACACTATTGGGTCCATTACCCAAAACTTTTTGCTACAGGTCTTTCTTCAAGGGTTGACATCAATGACAACCAACCTTAATCAACACCAACAATATCATGGTTCCAATTGCGGGACCGCTTTGGAAAATTAAAGCTCAAGCAGTTTATGTCCCCGCAATGCAATGCGGTCATCGATCTGATTACAATCTGTGATCTGGGTAATATTCCTTCCTTACCTGCTGCACAGATCGACGGTGCTGGTTGATTTCAGATCAACGGTCCGCGATCACTTCGGGAATTTCAATGCATAGTTCTTGCCATCCTCTAGAGTGACGTATTTATAAAGTGAGAGATCTACCTCCACATGGCCTTTGGCTCTGGACGGTCCAGATTCACTTCGGGAGTTCGGGCTTTGGGAGTTTTCATCTCTTTGCTCGGGCAATCCTCCGAAGTGGTGTATATCCGAAGTGGGGGATCTGTCGTCGCATGTCCTCGTCGATGGATGGTCAACATGTGATTGCAAAAGTTGTCGAAGGTGTTTTGGCTCCACACCACCTTTGGGCCCGCAATCCCCCATAAGATGCCACGTACCCTTCCAACAATACCATGGTTCCAATTGCAAGACCACTCTAGAAAATTAGCGTCTGGGCAGTTTACGTCCCCGCAATGAATTGTGGCCATCTGTCTGATTAAAATCTGCTATCCAGGTGATATTTACATGCTGCAAGGATCAAGGATTCTTGTTGATTTGAGATCAACGGTCCAGATTCACTTCGAAAGTTCAGGTTTCGGGAATTTCAAATGTTGTGCTTGGAATTCTCTTGGAGGACAATCGCCAAAGTGAATGATCTGCCTGTTGAAATAATGTAACTGCGAAGAGCATTCTTATTATTTTGTTATTGGATTAAATCCCCATTGTGGATTAATCATGTCATTATTATTATTTTTATTATTAGATTAATCCCCATTGAGGATTAATCAAGTCGGTAATTGTATAAGGACCAAATCCTTTTGCGGATTGGTCATCGGACAATTACAATGTAAAGAATAAGAAGTCGGCCCCAACAGTTATAATGAAAGGGCCAGATTTAATTAAAGGTGGATTTACCCACCCAGTGAGAGAGGTCGGCCCAGCCAGTTGGTGACTCTTCACACGTGCCAGAGTAGTATAAATAAGAGGCTAGCGCCTCACTTCTAACACACACTTCACTTGCTCATGTTCTTATGAGGCAAGGTGATATTTCAAGTTGGTGAAAGAAGAAGAAGGGTGGCGCATCTCTTGGAGGAGGATTTTTTGTATTGGTTGAGTTATCTCTTGAACTCTTGATAAGCTATTTATGATAAGGAAGTTTTTGCTGGGTTTTCTTCCCCTAGAGGGTTTCCCAGGATAAATGATGTGTCTATTGTGGATGTGTATTTCTCAGTGATCTTATGGTTATTATGCTCTTATCTTTATGAAATGCAAAGAACTATAATATCAGCATAAAACATTAACACTGCCTCTATATGTCCTTGTTGATGAACAGTCCAGATTCACTTCAGGTGTTCGGGCTTCAGGAGTTTATGAATTTCATGCTTGGAAATCTCTCGGAGTGGTACGGGCCCGGAGTGATGTCGTGGCTTGATGTCATATGATGTCACGATTGTTGATGTGTCATGGAAAGAAAGGTGACATGTGTTACATGGAAATGGGTGAATGACACAACCAAATGGCCTGGAATGAGTGCCACGTGTCATGACTGATGAGCACCACGTGTTATGACTGATGAGTGTCATGTGCTTTAGCACTTCGGGCTTATGGATTTTTGGACTGTGAGGCATGAAGTTTCCCCAAAGTAGTACGGGCTCGAAGTGACGTGGAAGTCTCTCATTACTTCGGGACTTTGGCAGTTAGGAACTTCGGGTAATTCTTGTTCTAGTGCTTCGCAAATCTCTTGGAGTACTAAGTCTCTAAAGTGAAAGATCTGCCTCCACGTGTCCTTGTTGATGGATGGTCCAGATTCCCTTCAGGGCTTCAGTAGTTCGGAATGTTGAGCTTGGAAATCTCTCGATGTGGTACGTCTTTGAATCTGACGTGGCAGGCTCTCGGCTCTTCGGGACTTCGATTGTTCGGCTCTTCAGGACTTTGGGTGCGCTCTTGATGTTAAACCCCGTGCAATTTCGACACGTCGAATGCATGAAAACCGTCGATTTGATTGGCCTAATGGATCTCCACCGTCGAAAGTCAACCTGTTTGTTCCCACAGTCTGAGCCCAAAATTGACCGCTCTAGATTGTTGTGTTTGTCCACGAGTGTTTCCTCTGCATAAAAAAAAATACTTGGCCAATTTGCAGTGAGCTCAATCAATGGAAAACATGATGACAAGCATTCCGAACCAAATACGACATGTACTTATCCTTGAAGAAACAATAGCAACAGAAATGAGCAAAGACTCAATCAAGAAAGAAATGGATAAGAACCAAGTCACTCAGTAATGGGAAACTGACTCAAGTGGTACCCAAAAAAGAAAAAACTCGACAGAGGATTTTTAGGGTGTGTTGATTGCTCAACAAATGGCAACTTAATGGGCGAAAGCAGAATCTCTGTTCTTAACTCAGGCTCAACAGATTCAAAAGTTGGTTATGAACTTAGCTAGTTTTTTTTATCAGAGCCTCTTTTATCCTTGCATTTGAAATTCCCCAGTTTATGCATCCGGGCCTACTTGTGGGGTTTTTCAACCTTTATTCCACCTTCATTTCCTGTAACCCTGACTAACGCCCCTTTTTACAAGAGTCGAGTAAATCATTAACTGGCCCCAGGCCCTTTAGTTATCCTTATTCACTTGCTATGGTATTGCTCCGCTACCAGCGAGCGTCCATAGCTTTGACAGAGTCACCCCAACGTCACAGACCTTGATCCGCTGCTAGTGAGAATCCATAGCCCCAATGGATTTATCTGCATACCCTCTCCTATTGTGCACTCATTTGATATGGTTGATTTTATTTCTACCGAATGCCCTGAGCGAGTGGGAGAGGAGGACGTCTATTATTTTCAAAATGAGATGGTTAAGGTGAATTTTTTGCTAGCTTTGTCTTTGAGGTACACGCAGTCCTTTCCAGCTTACCATCTTTCCCTTAAGGTTTTACCAGACCACCAGGTAGACACTTCATCATTTTCCCAAGGTTGTTCACCTGCAGGTTAGATAGAACACCCTTTAAAACAATCACAGGTCTCCCAGCGCTTCTTGTTTTGTATGTGAGGGATGAGTCAGGAACAAAGTTCGTCATATCTCATGAATTGAGGTCAACCACTGTCTTGCTAAACATAATATTCAAAAGTGAATAAGTACTATAGCAAGAAACAAAAACAAAAATGCATTCCGCAGTCGAAACAAAACATCGTGAAAATACACACAACAAAAACTTTTTTTTTTAATGAAATTATTGTTTTAGGGCTTGGTCATTCACCAGGAGAGCGTCAGGTTCCCCCCTCAGATTCTGCAACCGATACGTGCCTACCCCAATTTTCTCGGCTACCTGAAAAGTTCTGAGCCATAGATTCTAAAACTTAGAATGTTTTCCTTTCGGTTCATTTGCTCTATCCCATTTTAGGACTAAGTCTCCCACTTCAAAAATCTTCTCTTTAGCCTTATGTTTATCAAACCACCTTTTAACTATCTGTTGATGAGCTATGAACTTTGATTTTTCTTTCTCCCTTTCTTCTTTCAGTATGAGGAGGGTATCAATTCTTTGTTGTATGACTGATGAGGGTTGTCCTCTAGAATCCTAAGCAAGCTAAAGAGATGGAAGATATAGCTAGTTCGTTAGAATGGCTTCATGTCTGTATACCAGAAAGTATGGGGAATTACCTATGGCTTCCTTGGGTGTTACTCTATTGGCCCATAAGGCATTATGGAGTGAACTGTACCAATTCCTCTGGTTGTCTTTAACTGTTTTCTTTAATATCTTCACTAGGTTTTTATTGGTAGATTTTTCCACTATGTTCCCCTGTGGATAATAAATTATGATTCCTTTCTCTAGAGAAAACTTTGTAAATAAGGTGGAAGAAAAGTAAGTTGCATTATCAAAGACAAGGACAGAAGGCATCCTGAACCCGGTAATCAATTGTTGCTCTATGAATTGGATCACCACCTTTTCGTTCACATGAGTCAGAGGGATGGCCTCTGCCCATTTCGTGAAATAGTCTATGGCAATCAGTATGTATCTATTTTGTTTTGAGGAACTTGGTGTAATTTCTCCTATGATATCTAACCCCCATTTCTCGAATGGCTTGGTAACGACCACAGGTTGGAGTGGAACAACTGCTCTCTTTTCCCTTCTTGTGCTTATTTGGAACATTTTACAGTTTTTAGCGTATGTGTGAGCATCCCTGAACAGAGTAGGCCAATAATAGCCAACTCTCAGTATTTTATCAGTTGTGGTGTTTCCTATGAAATGTTCACCTACAGGACCATCATGGAGCTCCTTTAGAACTTTGTATGCATCTTGATGTTCAAGACATCTTAAAAGTACCCTATCATAATTAACATGGAAGAGCACCAAATTTATGAGGTGATATTGTGTTGATTTTAACCTGAGGGCTCTCCTTTCCCTGGGATTTAGGTTTTCTGGGCAAGTTCCATGATGCAAGAGATAAGTCAATTTCTCGTACCAAGACTCTTGCCCTGGGGAGACGCATGAAGCTTCACCACACCATAAGGCCAATTCATTCTCCCATACGTGATCTTCATTTACTTGGTCATGGGCTTCAGTTGCCAATTTGCATAACCCTTGTCCCTTAACCATTTTAGCAGGTTTTATATCTAGATTAAATTATTGGACTAGCGCCATCCAATTTCCTCTTCTTTCCTCCATCTCTTGTTGACTGAATAAGGATCGGACTACAGGGTGAGGCACTATGATTTTGGTATGATTCTTTAGGATGTAAGATCTGAAGTGTTTCACTGCCTTGTACACTGCATAAGATTGTTTGTCTATGACATGGTAATTTAGTTCGGCTCCTTGGAGATTAGTGCTCATAAACGAGACCGGACCCTCATTGTTGTCATCATCTTTCTGAGTCAATACTGCAGCTAATGATTTGTCGAAGGAAAAAGTATATAGGAAAAAATATCTGCTAAAGTCGAGACTTCGCAACACTAGAGCCTGAGACATTGTCGTCTTAATATTGCTGAAATAACTTTTTCGTTCATCATCCCACTTAAATTCAGCATCTTTGTGGATCATTTTTTGTAAGGGTTTGATGGTTTCAGTGAAATCAGGAGTGAATTTCCTCACAAAATTGATCTTCCCAAAGAAGGATTGCATAGCCTTTTTGTTGTGGGGTAAGGGAAGCTGAGCTATCGCCTTAATTCATTCTAGATCTATGTGAATCCTTGCTTGAGATATAATATGACCTAGTAGTTTCCCTTCCTCGACACCGAAAATAGTTTTCTTAGGGTTTAAAGATATATAGTATTTCCTACACCTTTTGAAAATCTGGGTTAAGTGTTGGATGTGATCTTATCTGTTCTTTGAATACATAGTCGCGTCATCCAAATAGACTACTACACACTTGTTGATTAGTCCCCAGAATGCTACATCCATGGCCCTTTGGAAGTTCGCCCCTGCATTGGTTAACCCAAAGGGCATATGTTTATAAGCAAAGGTTCCCCACTTGGTTCGGAAGGTAGTCTTCAAACGGTCTTCCTCTAAAACTAGAACTTGGTTGTAACCTAAAAAACCATTAAGCAGGGAGAAAATCTCAGAGCCAGACACAATCTACAAGAGTTGCTCCATTGGTGGGACTGGGTAGTTGTCCTTTTCTGAAGCTCTGTTGAGGTTTCTGAAATCTACACACAGGTGGATCTATCCAGACTTTTTCCTGACTGGAACCAAATTTTCTACCCAAGCAAAATGTCTAACTTGAAAGATAATTTTAGCGTCTAGCAACTTCTTTAATTCCTAACACATGAGAGGCTCCAGGGATGGTTGGTATTTCCGGAGCTTTTGTTGGAAGGGTTTTACTTCAGGATTTAATGGGATAGTGTGTTTAATGATATAGGTATCATAAGTTTTCAGATCTCGGTAGGACCATGCGATAATATCTTAATATTGTCTGAAAATTTTGAGATAGGCCTTCCTTTCCTCTTTAGATATTGTCTTGTCGAGATTTATATTCTTGTGGTTTTTCGAGGTTCCTTGATTTATAGTTTTGTGCATGGAACAAGAGCTCCCCGTTTTCCTATTCATTGACCCCTTGAATCTTTCCCTTGAGTCAAAATGATTTTCTAAATTGGATACCCCTTTCGGTATCATGTGCGACCTCGATTTCTATGTTGGTTGATCTGTATGAGGATCGGTCTCTGCTAATTGCTCCTGAAATACTTCATCGTCAATAGATAAGTCTTCAAAATTATCTTGATTGGTCAAAAAAATTATGATATGTTCATCTCCTTCAAAGACTTCCAATTGTTAAATTTTCTGCTATTATTAGGTTACTTTCAATTTACTAGATAACAATAGCATATATAGGATCACTGAGAGAAACACAATCACAAGAGTACACAAGCATTTATCTTGGGAAACCCTCTAGGGGAAGAAAACCCAGCAAAACTTCCTTAATATAGATAGCCAATACAATGCCAAGACAATGAGCCAAACAACACAGAAATTCCTCTCTCAGAGATGCGCCTCTCTCTCTCTCTTCCTTCTTCCAGCAATTGGTAACTCCAGCTTCCTTCAATACTTGTGCACTAGATGAGTGAGATGAGTGTGTGTTCAAATGAGGTGTTGGCCTCTATTATTTATACAATTCTGGCACGTGTGGAAGTGTCTTTTCATTGGCAATGCCGACTTCTTCTTCTGGGTGGTTATAACCACCTTTAATATATTTTGGGGCCTCTTTAATATATTATGGGGCTAACTTCTTATTTAGCCTATTACAATTAGGGTTTGACCAATCCGCAAAAGGGGATTTGGTCAATTACAATGACCGACATGATCAATCCACAAAAGGGGATTGATTTAATCAATAATAAATATATTGTATCTTTATCCACAAAAGGGGGTAAGAATATTCTTTGCAGTTACACAATATTTTAACACTCCCTCTTAACAAGAAGGATATTCTTTATATTTTGACAGGTCACCGGATGTCAACATCAACTAGGTAGAGGCATCCACTGGATAGCATCATCAACTGGGCAACATCATCAACTGGGAAACATCATCGACTGGATAACAGGAGGCATCAATATCTTCCACTTGGTCATCTGGCATCATGATCACTGACTGACATATCTATAAATCATCGAAAGTTTTGTTCTCTTTATCTTCGCGCAGAAGATACTCTTTCTTTCTTTCGTCTTCACGCAGAAGATACTTCTTTCTTATTTTCACACAGAAGATATCTTATCTTCACACAGAAGATGTCCTATGAGTTTTGCCATTCCTTTTATGTTCTCCCTTCTCTTGTAGTCATCTATCTCACCCATCCACTGGGGAGGACTACTACCATAGCTTCACTCCCAGTCATCCCACATGAACTAGAGAAGCTAAGATGCTAGCATGGGCAAGACTAGACTCCCTTTCCATGATCCATGCAGGATCACAACACAAACCTCAATAGCCAACTAACCGTTCCACATGGTCAAGGTTTGTGTTCCAGGCTACTCAATCCTTGGCTATAGGAGAGTATATGCCCACTGCCCCTTGGAGAAACATCCACATTCCTCTCTACGAGGGTGGTCACACCCCTCTCTACGAGGGTATTCTAGCATGTCCATAGATTATCCAAAACTCAACACTTGGACAGAGGCCAATCTTGGCAAATTTCTCATTCCCCTTCCCTTGGATAATAGCACGACAAAATATGAGACTCAGACAACATGGCATTAACATAATTTTACAAGGCAGGAGGCAACGCAAACTCTCCATATGTTTGGAAGAATAACCAAACGGAGGACATAGCTCAATGTAGCGGGAACCTATTCCTAAGGTCATATTAAATCCCAGGGTTTGACGAAAAAATGGACAGATGTACTTTATCCAAGGGCGACTCATTGTGCTACCAATACAAAGAAAATATTTTTCCCTTCCTCTTTTTGAGGTATATTTGATTTTTTTTGTCTTTTTCAATAATTTTGAAAAAATAATAAAAGAATGTTATGTTACAAAGGAGGGATGAGTGTTGCAAACATACAAGTTCGAGGTGCAAGGACAAGACTGATGTTCAAAGTAAGGACACTCGGGAAAAATCCCTCTTGGGGCCAAAGATGTCAGGGCGCAGAGGCAAAGTGCTACAGGGCTTGCGTATAAGGCATGCTTCAGATGGTTTAGTTGAGAGCAACATGGAGCCACCATTAGACCAGAGACGCAGGTATGCAAATGTGATTAATAAGACACACAATGGTAATGTCCTTCGACCATTAGACCAGAGACGCAGGTATGCAAATGTGATTAATAAGACACACAATGGTAATGTCCTTCGATGTAAGTTTTACGAGCCCGGATAAGGTAATCTCGGCGGTTTTTCATATTTAGAGTCTGAAACAATGTAAAAGGAGACTCTGATGGGGTACCTTTTTCGAAGGTAGTCTAGTCGGTTCGAAAAAGGGGTAAACTAGCACCGACAAGATGTCTATTCAAAACCATTTTAATGAGTGTGATAAAGACAAGATCACTCGGCAATTTTCTCATTTCTAAGGAGTCTGAAAAAAGATTAACTATGGACTTTGTCAGGAATGTTCTTCTGGACCATTTTAACGAGTATGAAAGAATAAGGTCACTCAATGATCTTTTCAATTTTAAGGAGTCTGAAAAGAGCTTAACTATGGACTCCGTGGGGGTTCCTTTTTCGTAAATTTAGTCCCTCGGGCCCAAAAAAGGGTTAAAATTATACCTGAGAATACTCTTCTAGAAAACCGAGGCTATTAGAGTATACCTTTGTTCGTACAGTTGACCATCAAAACTGAAAAAGGGGTAAACTACCGTCGGATAGACGTGCCTTCAAATTTCAGTTTAACGAGCGTGAAGGGCAACAAGATCGCTCAACAATCTTTTCATGTTTATAGGGTTTGAAAAGGGCTTAAAAGAAGACCCGTTATGTTTTGGGAGTCCCGTGGGTGAGGTCAAGAGTGATAAAGAGTCATGCAAATGAGGCTCAAAACTCGTAATCAAGAAAAACTAAAAGAACTTCCAAGCCTCCAGTCATTAGTGACAGCATGGACACCATAATGAAACTGGGATCTACCTAGGGCATCCATGTTCTGGTAAGATCTACCACCAAATCACGACACTTCTAAAGCAACAATGATGGTTCTGTGTCGCAACCTGGTGGGACCGATCCTATGGCAAAGGGTAAAGACAAAAAGTAGGGGTGGAAACCTAACTTATATGCTCAAGTTGGTTATCTGATATTTTTCCCCAAGGACCGTCAAAAGTGACCCAAAACTCCAAAAAATGTCCTGATACCCGATCGTAACCTTCCAAAGCAACTCCTGAAACACTCTAAATGATTTTCAATTCAAAGAAAATGATAAGGGGGGTCAAAAAAGTGACAAAAAAGGGATAAAAAGTCTATAAATAGAAGCTAGTAGCTCATTATCACCATTGCTAATTTAGAAATTGACTCTGGAGAAAAAAACACCATTTGATAAAAGTGGTGATTCTGGGAGCTACAGTGGATGAAACGACCATTCGTCCGGACCAAGTAAGTATAAACTACCTCCTTTTGCTTTTTAATTCTTTATTTATGCATTTAATTTGGTTTCTTGGGGGGGCATCAACCTTTAAAAGGTCGGCCCTAGGTCCACGTGGGCTATCCTATGACAGCGCGCATGTATGCTCACTATGTCTGATGTTAGAGCGCGTGTACATGCAACTCTCATCACAACAGCCTGCGTGGACCCTCCCATGAGTGCAAAAAGGTTTAAAAAGAAAGGCCTAACCCTCTGAAAATTTTCCCATGTGCAAGATGTATGTGCAATGGAGAGAACGAGGGCATGAAGATATTAGCACACTAGTTGGGGAAGACCCTAATGCTATGGCGGTGTTAATGCAATGTGGCTTGCTTAAGTTTTTTCTGTGTCCCTTCATGAGAGCACAACCTAGGCTACTGAATTCCTTGGTTGAATACTGGCACCCTGATGCAGAAGCTTTTATGTTAGAGGGGCAATCATTGGTGCCCACTGTTGGCGTCAGAAGTCACTCCTGGATTGCAGCAGAAGTAAGCCTGAAGCCCATCAGTTTATATCACTATTTGTCAATAAAGGGTGATGAATGGAAGTGAACTCAGAACAATATCATTCTAACTCAGAAACTTGGCCAGGCATGAACAAGCAGATGAGGTCCTGGTTTAACTTCAGACAGTAAGTTGTAATAAGGGTGAGTAGGAGGAAGACTTCTGTGAGGAAATGTGAAGGGTTGTTGTAGGCATCGAGCTTCCAACAGCCTATAGAAGAAAACTTTGAACACAAGAACTTCTTATATTCAAAAGAAGAAACACTAAAAGAACATAACACCGTTATAATAAATCCTTTATCATAACACAATCATGACGATTCATGTGAATCAATCAATCATGAACCCTTTCAGTATGAGATCAAAACAAGATGAAAAAGAGAGTTGCCTTACATTAAACAAGCTAATTTCATATACAGATAACCAGGAAAACTAGTGCTTCATTAAAACATCATAGTCGGGAGCTCTGCTCTACCATCCATCCTTTACAAAAATACAAAAACTGAGTATATATACTCATAGAAATTCACCTCCTTGGCCCCAGAAGGGTAGTTGAGCTACCTCATTTAAGGCTTTATGTGCACATGATCTTCCTTAAAACTGTGCACGCAGCTTCTTGTCTGACACTACTTTAGATGACACGGCTTCTGTAGGAAAACTATCCATCGGAGTACCACGAACTGACTGCTTCTGACCCTTCCCATGCCTTCCATTTATGGATTGAACTGAGGTCTCAAACACCTACTCAATATTCATTAACTGCTTCTTCCATGGAGGGTGGCCAAGACTGAATACATAGAGAGTGACCACGTGTCAGTTTTCCAAAGCTTGGAGGCCAGCCTTCATTTCTTCAAGTTTCACTCTTAATGTAACCACAGGGCCATGCAACTGTCTTCAAGGAGGCTTTTTCATTTCTTGTTTCAAGTTTCGACAATTCCTGATGCAGTGGAGGAGTGACCCCTTGTCTTTCAAAGTCCTAGTAGTCGAAATGTCGAAACGGCTCCTGGGTGGCTTTTACATTTCGCGTTTAAGGTTTCAGCGATTCCCGATGCAGTGGAGGAGAGACCCCTCATCTTTCAAAGTCCCGATAGCCAAAATGCTGAAACAGCTCCTGGGGGTCTTTTACATTTCACGTTTCGGGTTTCGGTAATTCCTGATGTAGTGGAGGAGAGACCCCCTAACTTTTGAAGTTTCGGTAGATGAAATGTCAAAATGGCTCCTGGGGGGCTTTTACATTTTGTGTTTCGGGTTTTGGCGATTCCCGATGCAGTGGAGGAGAGACCCCCTGTCTTTTGAAGTTCCAGTAGCCGAAATGTTGAAACAGCTCCTGGGGGGCTTTTACATTTCATGTTTCGGGTTTCGACGATTCTCGATGCAGTGGAGGAGCAACCCCTCGTCTTTCAAAGTCCCAGTAGCCGAAATGTCGAAATGTCTCCTAGGGGGCTTTTACATTTTGTGTTTCAGCTTTCGACAATTCCTGATGCAGTGGAGGAGAGACCCCCTGTCTTTTGAAGTCTCGGTAGCCGAAATGCTGACCTAGGCTGATCAGGTGCCATGTAGCCGAAATCGAAAACGATTATTTCGTGACTTTGTCCAAAAGAGATGAGCCTATGCGCTAAACCTCGTGCAACTCTGCGACTCAAGCTTACCTGACGACCGTCGATCTGTTCCATCCATGGATCCTCGTCGTTGAAAACAAAATGCTTGTTCACTTGATTTTAAGCCCAAAATGGACTCATTATGTGTGTTGCGCTTGGCGGTCATGACTGCGGCCTTTGAATACAATGCATTTGATGGGTTTTTTAAACCCCATTTCTACGTGTTTACATCAAGGGCCCAAAATCGAAGAGAAACACCCCCTTGCAAGAATTAGCACTAACATTAGGCTCCATGGGGGATAGAGTCATCCCTGCAATGCTCTAAGAACTCCTTCTACAGTTCCAGTTGCCTTATGTTGGGCTATGGAGTCATTTATTAAGCCGAAAATAAACAGAAAAACAATATTTACAAAAACAGAGGAGTTGTCTAAGGCTTAGAAAAAACATTTCTTCAGGAAATGCCCATTTACTGGGCCGCTAAAAACTTCTTCACCCTCCAAATCCTACAACCTGTACGTGTTATTTAAGAATACTTCAGATATTTTGCATCAAACTTGTTGTGTTTTCCCCTATCCTGCATGGGTGCATCCCACTTAAGCACCAAATCTCCCAGCTCAAATTCCTCCTTCCTGACTTTCCTGTCAAAGGCCTACTTGATCCTATGTTGATGACTATGAGCTATGTCCATTACCTGCTTCCTGACCTGTTGCATTTCCACCACTTGATGAATCCTTTTGATCATATGGTCTGGCTCTCCTTCATGATCTTGAAATATTTTCTCTATAGGTAAAGTGAGCTGAGTGGGAAACACAACCTTTGTCCCATAAACAAGTTGAAAAGGTGAGGTGCCCAGGGACTTCTTTGTTGTCACTCGATCGGCCCATAGAGAGAATTTGAGCTTTGAATCTCAGGCCCTCTTATTGTCTTCCAATAATCTTTTAATGAGTTTGATTAGAATTTTATTGGAAGATTCCGCCAATCCATTTCCTTGAGGATAATAGGGAGTGCAGTGAAATAGTGAAATCTCGAACTACTCACAGAACTTAACCAGAGGCTCGGACTTGAAAGAAGCAGCATTATCAGTGACAATTCTGTTGGGACAGCCAAATCTGGCTATGATATCCTCCAGGAAGCTGATAATTACCTTGTGTGAAGCACTCCTTGTGGGGGCATCTTCTATCCACTTGGTGAAATAGTCTGTTGCAGCTAGGATCCACCTGTGCTGGCCACTTGAAGGAGAATGAATTTCTCCAATGAATTCCAACCCCCACTATTGAAAGGGTGTTGAAGCTATTACCGGATTTAGAGGCAAAGATTTGTGTTGTTGCTTTCCTGAGAAACTTTGGCATTTGATGCAAGCTTTGAATTCTTTGTAGACATCAGTGAATAAGGTGGGCCAGTAGTACCCAGCCCTGAGAATTTTATGGGTTGTGGTCTTCCAGAAATGATGCCCTCCACAAAGGCTGCTATGGAAATCAAACATAACTTTATGGGCTTCCTGTGGGTTTATACACCTCAGAAACACCCCTAGAGGGTCTCTCCAGTACAAGACTTGGTCAATAAGGCAATATCTGACCACCTTAAGCTTTAAATATCTTGCCTTGATTTTTCCCATTCCATCAGGAGGCTTCAACTCTAGCAGAAAGTACAAAATGTCTATGTACCCGGTGCATTCTGCTAGTGATAAGCCACCCTGAGTGCTTTTGCTGGATGACTCAGCTTGTTGATTTCCTGAGCAAGTGTTGATGAAGCTAACCCCCAAGGCCTTGCAATTGGATTCAGCCAACAGCTTGGCTAAACCCTGCCCTTTAACCAACTTGGTGGGCTTTATCTCCAATTCAACCTCAAGGATCTTGGCAATCCATTTACCTCTTCTCCCATCTATGTCAGGATGTATAAGGATGTCTTTCACAGAGGCTAAAGGAACGTATGTAGTCACTCTTGAGTGCAAGACATAGACTCTGGAATCTTTGAGAGATTTCACCAAGGCATAGGCCTGCTTCTCCATGATCTCATACCTAATTTCTGCATCTCTTAATGCCTTACTGAAGAAGGAAATGGGTTGCTCTCACCCTTCCTCATTTTTCTGCAATAAGACTGTTGCTACTGTATCAAAAGAAGTAAAAGAAAAAATTAATAAATCCTTGGAATAATCAGGATATATCAGCACAGGTGCCTTAGTCAATGCCCTATTTACTTGGACAAAAGATTCCCTGGGGTTCAACAATCCATTTTACTTCGTTTCCTTTTCTGAGCATGGTTGTGATGTGTTTCACCAACTCAACAAAATTTGAGATGAACCTCCTCAGAAAGTTAATCTTCCCTAAAAAATCCTGAACTTCCTTTCTAGACCTGGGAAGTGAGAGGGTATGAATTGGCTCTACCCTGCTAGGATCAATTCTCACTCCCTCTGTTGATACTATATGGCCTAACAGCTTCCCCTCCTTCATAGCAAACAAAGATTTCTTGGGATTTAAGGAAAGGCCAAACCTCTGGCATTTCAAGAAAACTTTCCTCAAGTGACAATGGTGCTCTTTATCAGACTTGGAGAAGACTGTGATGTTATCCAGATAGATCACCACAAACTTATCTTTCTCCTCGATGAAACCTATGTCCATGGCTCACTGAAATGTTTCTCATGCATTCATTAATCCAAAAGGCATTTTGGCATACATGAATGTGCCCCAAGGAGTGGTGAAAGTTGTTTTTTCTTTGTCCTCAGGCATGACTGATATCTGATTATAGCCAGAAAAACCATCAATCATGGATATCCTAGATGCACCAGTTACCCTCTGTAATATGTGTTCCATGTTGGGTAAGGGATAGTTGTCTTTCTTTCAGCTCCTATTCAGGTTCCTGAAATCAACACAGAGCCTGATTTCTCCACTTTTCTTCCTCACCGGGACCAAGTTGGCCACCCACTCAGAATATCTCAAGGGGACAATTATTTGGGCATCTAACAACTTCTTCACTTCTCTCTCCATGACAGACAACAACATGGGATGATCTTGTGTTCAATGACAGTTGTGTCATATGTCTTGAGGTCTTCATAAGTCCATGCAAACACATCAGCAAATTCTCTTAACAACTCGGTATATTCGGCCCTCTACTCTTTGGTCAAACTACTTGACAACTTGACAAACTTAGGCTCCTCCTGTGTGCCGATGTTGCACTCCGTTGTATCAACATCTCCATTTGAAACCCTACCCTTTACTTCCACATCATTTCCATCGAACAGTCTTTCTAAAAGGACTAGTCCCTTCGGAATGTGATTGTTAAGCAAATGAATAATATGGTGATTAACAATTTTGTTTAAAAATATCTCAGGGTGAGGGTGACTTTCGAGATCAGGATCCTGATCAATGTGCAATGCAGAAAATTCATCAACAGACTGAAGAAATTTTTTGATTTCAAGATCGTCTTCGAATACCTTCCAATGCTTGATATTGTACGGGACAGATGGCCTATATCTTATCTCAACATCATATTTGATCTTAGGTGGAAAAGGGATCTTGAACAGACTAGCTGAGACAGCTAAGGAATCGGCCAAAGTATTTTCCTCTCTCGGAATAAAAGAAATGTTGAATGCTAAGAAGAAATTATCAATCAAGTCCCACACCTAATTTTTGTAACTCCTGAGCCGAGGATGCTTAGCCCGATAAGCATTTATGACTTGCTGGATTATCAACTCAGCATCTCTGAATGCTGCTACCTCCTCAATTCTCATTTCTTTTGCAACCCTTAAACCCATAAAAAGAGCTTCATATTCTGCCACATTATTTGTAGCTTCAAATTCTAGCTTGTATGACAGGGATATGGTTTCCTGACAAGGCGACACAAAAACCACTCCAGTGCCAGTGCCTTTGCTAGAAGAAGCTCCGTCAAAGAAAATCTTCCAAACAGAGGTGGTTGGAGGAGGTATCTCATGAGTAAATATGGGTTTCTTTCTGATTTGAAAAGGGGCTTCAAGAGTATCAGTGAGCTGCAATAAACTAGACCCCAGATCAGTGTCAAGCACAAAGATAGGATAATTGGTGGGGCCTGCTTCATCATTAACAATGTAGACCAACTAAGCTTCTCTGTACAAACTCCTGTGTTCCCCTCCAAAGACTAGAAAGGTGGCATATGTGAGATCCATCTGTAATGTTCCTCCAAGTTTTTTAATCCAAGATCTTGACAATAGCATGCCAAACTTGGGGGGAACATCAGCTACTACAATGTCCATGATCACACTCTTCATTGGTAGCTGAAATAAAGAGACCACCAAGTTTTTTATGACTCCAAGGCATTGCACCCTCCTTGAATCAAAAGAGTACAAATCGTGATAAGCCTTTGTCACTTCCAGTCCCAATTATTCCATGACTATTTTGGGCATAAGGTTGTGGAAGCTTCTGAATCCATGAGGCAATTATGCAACACCTTATCATGTATGTTCAGGGATGTGTAGAAGGGAGGGGATGAATCATCCCTGTCTTCTACCATGGGACCTAGGACGACTACTATCTTTTCATCTTGAATATTTACTGAGTCTGTGGAAGGTTGGGAGGACTCAGATTGTAGCAGTTTGGAGAGGGACCTTTTGAAATCTTCATTTTTAACTAGTTCTGAGAGGGGTACGAGAATTCTAATCTTTTGAATTTCATGCTCAAAACTAAAGGAGGAAAGAGGCTTAGGAGCTTGCCTTACCTCAGAGACAGGTTATTTGGCTATTGGTGAAGTATTCTGAGTTTTCTTTTCTTTAGTAGTGATGGTTGCATGTTTAGCAGGTCTTTCCGCTATGAGGGGTTGATCATGGCTATCAAAATTCCCTTCTTTCTTCTTTGACCTGAGATGATATCTGTTAGGAGTGTTGTTGGCATTTTCCCCTTTACTCCACTCATTGATTTGAATGTTCATAAGGGATCCTTCATATGCAGATTGAGTCAAATGGGGAAAAGGGGAAGTGTCTTCAATACAATGAATTTTGGGGTCGAGCTCATCTATCTCTTCTCCTTCCTCATGAGCAACTAGGCTATTTTGGAGAAGGGTTTGAATCCTCTGATCATATCTATATTTTCTCCTTTGTTCCCTTGGAAAATCCTGTGGCACATTGTTGCTAGGCCTCCTGAAGCCTTTGTTATCAGTATTTTGGGGATTTCTGTACATGGGATTCCCTTCTAACTACCACCTTTCCATTCTAGCCGAAAGTGATTTTAGCACTTTAGTTACCTCATCCGTCTGAAGGGGAAGGGGAGAGGAATTGGATGGGGAGGCTTCAGGTCTCTTCCTGGATATGTCTCTATCAGCCTTAATCATGAGTCGGTCAATAGCCAATATGTTAGATTCTACTTCCACGACTGCATCATGCATATGAGCTAGAGTAGTTTCTCTCCTTTCCCTCAACAGAAGGTAGAAATCGGGATCAAAAGCGCTAGAATAAGTGATCTTAGCAGAGGCTTCTGAGGGATTTATCTTAGTGAGGATCTTATTGTACATTTTATTGAATCTCTTGGAGAAGTCAGAGACAGACTCTCCTTCCTTCCTCTTCAAAGACCCAAACTCTGTCATGTAATACATGAAGTCTTTTTTGTCTCCCCACTGTCTCAAAAAGGCATTATCCAAAGCCTCAATCCCATTGATAGATCCAGGAGGAAGGGCCCTAAACCACTTTCTAGCCTCGCCTTCAAGGCTATGGACAAAAATCCTCATCCATACATCTGCATGCATGATAACATGATCATCTGTAAAACTGTAAAAGTCTTCAAGGTGTTCTTCTGCAGCTATTTCCCCTTCACCTGTAAACTTGGGCAGCTGCTTAAGGTAGCCATCTGCTGGAAGGGAATTGAGAGGCTGAGGTAACAAAAGGGGAGCATATCTAGCAGCTATTATAGCCTCCATTCTGGTCATGGGGGGATTTTCTCCTGCCATAGAAATATTATGTGGAGGATAACTCGGAGGAGAAGGAGCTCGAATAGGGGATATTGGAAATGAGCTTCCAGGTGGAAGGGGGAACAATGGGGGATTCGGAGAGAAGGATAAGGGGCTTGAGTCAGAAGATGCTTCTCTCTGTGCAGTAGCAGCAACAGTAATAAGAGGAGGAGTGGTAAATCTAGGGGTGGGGAAATATTCTATGGTCCAGGGTCTACACCAAGGTACAACTTCAGGGGAGAGGGGAGTGACAAGGATTTCTCCCTCCAATCCCAGACCAGGAGGGGAAAACTCAGTAGGAACACTTCTGAAATTTAGGAAACGGGAAACTTCAGAAAAAGGCCTGCTAGGAAGCAGAGAAGAAGAAAATGGAATTTCTACGGAAGGAGATGGAAAATTACTAGGTTCAGCAGTGGAAGTTTCTCCTTCAGAGGCCTTTCCTTTTCTGATAATCACCTCTGAATCAGCTTCAGGTGTAGCTAGAGGCAGCTGTGGATATGACCGTGTGTGTCTACCTCTGGAAGCCACAACTAAAATAGCAGCTTCGCCATAGTGGAGTCGTCACAATGGAGTCACTAGGTGCACAGTAGCAATCTCGTAGGGCTCTAATGCCTGATGCACCTTGAGAATCAGAGGCTCGATGTCGTTCGATCCCAGGGAAAATTTTCAACTTCATCCTTGGCAACGACGCCAGAAATGTTGGCGTCATAAGTCACTCTTGGATTGCAACAGGAGTAAGCCTGAAGCCCATCAGTTTATGTCACTATTTTTCGATAAAGGGTGATGAATGGAAGTGAACTTAGAACAATATTGTTCTAATTCATAAACTAGGCCAGGCATGCACAAGCAGATGAGGTCCTAGTTTAACTTTAGACGGTAAGTTGTAATAAGGGTGAGTAGGAGGAAGACTTATGTGAGGAAATGCGAAGGGTTGTTGTAGGCATCGAGCTTCCAACAGCCTGTAGAAGAAAACTTTGAACACAAAAACTTCTTATATTCAAAAGCAGAAACACTAAAAGAACATAACAACATTATAATAAATCCTTTATCATAACACAGTCACAACGATTCATGTGAATCAATCAATCATGAACCCTTTCAGTATGAGATCGAAACAAGATGAAAAAGAGAGTTGCCTTACATTAAACAAGGAAATTTCATATACAGATACATAGCCAGGAAAACCAATGCTTCATTAAAACATCACAGTCGGGAGCTCTGCTCTACCATCCATCCTTTACAAAAATACAAAAACTGAGTATATATACTTAGAGAAATTCACCTCCTTAGCCCCAGAAGGGTAGTTGAGCTACCTCATTTAAGGATTTACGTGCACATGATCTTCCTTTAGACTATACACGTAGCTTCTTGTTTGACACTGCTTCAGATGACATGGCTTCTACAGGAAAACTATACATCGGAGTACCATGAACTCACTGCTTCTGACCCTTCCCATGCCTTCCATTTATGGATTGAGCTGAGGTCTCAACCACCTTCTCAATATTCATTAACTGCTTCTTCCATGGAGGGTGGCTAAGCTTGAATACATAGAGAGTGACCACATGTCAGTTTTCCAAAGCTTGGAGGCCAGCCTTCATTTCTTCAGGTTTCACTCTTAATGTAACCACAGGGCCATGCAATTGTCTTCAGAGAGGCTTTTTCATTTCCTGTTTCTGGTTTCAGCGATTCCCAATGCAATGGAGGAGCGACCCCTTGTCTTTCAAAGTCCCGGTAGTCAGAATGTCGAAACGGCTCCTGGGGGGCTTTTACATTTCGCGTTTCGGGTTTCGGTGATTCTCGATGCAGTGGAGGAGAGACCCCTCATCTTTCAAAGTCCTGGTAGCCGAAATGTCGAAACGGCTCCTGGGGGGCTTTTACATTTCACGTTTCAGGTTTCGATGATTCTCGATGCAGTGGAGGAGAGACCCCCTATCTTTTGAAGTTTCGGTAGTCGAAATGACGAAACGGTTCCTGGGGAGCTTTTACATTTTGTGTTTCGGGTTTCGGCGATTCCCGATGCAGTGGAGGAGAGACCCCCTGTCTTTTGAAGTTTCGGTAGCTGAAATGTCGAAACAGCTCCTAGAGGGATTTTACATTTTGCGTTTTGGGTTTCGGTGATTCCCGATGCAGTGGAGGAATGACCCCTCGTCTTTCAAAGTCCCTGTAGCTGAAATGTTGAAACAGCTCTTGGGGGGCTTTCACATTTTGCGTTTCGGGTTTTGGAAATTATTTATGCAGTGGAGGAGAGACCCTCTATCTTTTGAATTCCTGGTAGCCGAAATGTCGACCGAGCCTGATCAAGCACCATGTAGCCGAAATCGCGATCGATCATTTCATGACTTTGGCCACAAGAGATGGGCCTATGCATTAAACCTCGTGCAACTCCGCAACTCAAGATTACCCGATGACCGTCGTTCTAATCCATCCATGGATCCTCGCCGTTGAAAACAAAATGCCCGCTCGCTTGATTTTAAGCCCAAAATGGCCTCATTCTGTGTGTTGCGCTTAGCGCTCATGACTACGACCTTTGAATAAAACACATTTGATGAGTTTTTTAAACCCCATTTCTACGTGTTTACACCAAGGGCCTGAAATCAGAGAGAATTACCCCCTTGCAAGAATTGGCGCTAACACCCACTATAGAGGATATATACTTTTTGACTGGCCTCTCCAAGAGAGGGGAACTAGTCAATTTTCGGACATTTCCTTTGGGGCCTCATAAGATATCGGAATTGATAGGACTTTATTGTGAGGCTAGTACAGACCGATCGAGCTCGCAAGTGCCAATAAGCAGGATCATTGATTTATCACTGCGGGCGATTGTGTTGCTTATTGGATGGATGACTGGTTCTGTGGCTCTACATCAAGCGTCCCGTGCATAGATGAACTATGCAGTCCAGTGCTTAAATGCACAGATATTTGACTGGAGCACTACATTGTTGGATTGTATGAAGAGGCAGCTGACAAATTGCAAATTGTGGATGCAGAGGAACTTCAGGTTCGGGACGATTATATGCTCTTTCTTCTTTGAAAGAGTTCCTAGTTTTAGTCCTCAAGTGGTGGTACGAGGACATCAGGCCTCTCTTCCTGTGGTTTGCAGATGGGCATTGTTGCTGCCACGAACAGGGTGGTGGAAGGACCAATGAGTCCTTTGATGATGACTTATTTGCTTAGTTGTCGCAGCAGATCCAAACCATAGAGGATTATCCTTATGCTAGGATTGATTTCTCAAGAGTTCCCAAGATCCTTGTACCTCTAGGCGAGGAGCAAGGCGAGATGGGTAAGTTTGCATCATTTTTTTTTTGAAACATATATAATTTTTATGTTGTTTTTTTTTTATATATATCATTTTTTTATACTAGAGTATTTGACAGATTCATGTTTGTTAGCACCTAAACATGTAAGGGGGTATTTTTCCTAATAGGCGACCCCGCCTTTTGGCGAATAGATGGTAAGAAGTGGAGTAAAAACCCACTTACCCTAAGTTTGGGGTGCAACGCACCTTTCGCTAAGCAGTAGGAAAATCTGGGCGCCCAGATCTACGGTCAGAATTGGATTCCGGAGCCCCCCCCGCCATTTTACCTTTAAAGCGAAGGGGGGGGTCCAGAATTGGGCGTGCATCTCTCAACAACTCGGATCTAGGAGCCCAGATCTACGATCGAGATTGGATTCCAGACCCCCTTTGCTTTTCTACCTTTAATTGGGGGGGGGNCCACCTTTCATCTCCTGCCATCTGTCTTCCACTCCATATCTCACCTCCATTCGATGCCATCCTGGCCCCCCTTATTTTTGTTTCAACCTCTTGCCTTCCGGCACCTGTCCTTCTCCTTTCCATATCACTCTGTCATAAGCAGCGTGTCCTCCCTCGACCAATCATGTCCCGTCACCTCCTCATTCATTGATTCCCCACATCCCTGCCTGGTCACCGCTCAGCCACCACTTCCAACTATGTGCCCCAGTCTTCGCACCAGCCTCCACGCCTTATCCATTAGGTCGTTCAGCTGATCCATGTGGCAGCACGAGAGGGATTCCATGTTCCAAGAATGCAGAGTTGGTCAGGTCGTTCCCAATCCCGAGGAAGCAGTTATTGAGATGGCCATGTGCACCACTCCAATCTTGGCCCTTTCTGATTTCACAAAGACCTTTGTCCTGGAATGTGATGCTTCTGAGAAAGGAATTGGCACAGTCCTTATGCAAGAGGGTTGGCCTTTGGCCTTTACCAACAAACAATTGTCAGAAAGAAAATTGGGCAAATCAATCTATGAAAAGGAAATGTTGGTTATTCTGCATGTCGTGGATCTTTGGCGACCTTATCTATTGGGGCAATGCTTCCACATTAAGATAGATCATCAAAGCCTCACATATTTTCTGGAAAAACGCATTTCCTCCCCAAAGAAACAAAAATGGGTGACTAAGCTATTTGGATATGATTATGAGATCGTTTACAAGAAAGACAAAGATAATGTGCTTGCTAATGCACTTTCCAGAAAATATGAAGATGAAGGGTCCCTTTTTTCTCTCTCCTTCATTGTACTAGATTGGCTCCCAGTTGTTCGTCGGGAATGGCTACACGATCCCAAAAGTTTGCATCTGATACAACAATTGCAGGCCAATTCTCTAGTCTCCCGAGGGTAGTCTTGGCTCAATGATGAGCTTCGATACAAAGGTCGTTTGTATTTAATTAAATAGCCAAAACTTAAATCCACTGTATTTTTTGAGCTTCATGCTACACCCACTGCGGGGCACTCTGGGTTTAACAAAACCTATGACCGGGTCAAACGTTCCTTTTTTTGGGATGGTATGAAGCATGACGTTCACAATTTTATGGTTGAATGTGATGTGTGTCAACACAACAAGGGATAAATAGTCAAATCTTCTGGAACACTATAACCGCTTTCGATTCCACCTACTATTTGGCGGGATATCTCTATGGATTTTATTGTAGGCTTACCTAAATTAGACAATAAATCATTCATCATGGTGGTAGTTGATCGTCTTTCCAAGTATGCTCATTTCTGTGCTCTTCAACACCCATTTACAACATCCATTGTAGCTCAACTTTTCATGGATCAGGTCTTCAAGCTTCATGGCATGCCTCATTCTATTGTTTCTGATTGCGACCCAACTTTCACTAGCAATTTTTGGCAAGAATTATTCAAGCTACAAGGCACCCAATCGCATATCAGCACAACTTATCATCCCCGGATTGATGGTCAAACTGAAGTGGTCAACAAGTGTTTGGAAACATATTTGAGGTGTGTTACATCGAAAAGGAAAAATTAGTGGGCTCAATGGTTACCACTAGTTGAATGGTGGTACATCATTTCTTACCATACAACTACCCGCATGACTCCTTTTGAAGCGATATATGGACAAAATCCACCTTCAATTCTCTCATATTTTCTCGGTGTCTCGAAGGTCCAGGAGATTGACCAAACGCTTACAGTGCAAGAGGTTATTCTCTGTAACCTCAAAGAGAATTTGGTCATGGACCAAAATCGCATGAAGCAACAAGAAGATCAAGGTCACTCTGAACATCAATTTGCAGAAGGGGATCAAGTGATTCTTCGACTACAACCTTACAAGAAAAATTCCCTCAAGACTGGCCATTATCAGAAACTAGCGCCCAAATTTTATGGTCCTTATACCATTCTCAAGCATGTGGGACAGGTGGCCTATCAGTTAGCTTTGCCCAGTCATTCTAAGCTCCATCATGTTTTTCATGTTTCCTGCTTAAAGAAGGTGATTGGAACTAAGTGCCAAACTCAAAACAACCTTCCCGAGTTGGATGAAGAAGGCTCCATTTGGCTACAACCACAAGCAGTTTTGGACCAACGTGAGCGTCATCTACGTTAGTGTACCATCAAGGAAGTGTTAGTCTAGTGGAAAGATACAACTCTAGCAGATGCCACTTGGGAACCAGCTACCATTCTGCATCAATTTCCTCATTTCACAACTTGAGGACAAGGTTGTTTTTAAGGAGGGGGACATGTTAGGGACCTAACCCCTCACATAGGTAGAATAATATATTTCCATGTAATAAAGGTCAATATTAATAAGGCCTAGCAATAAGGAAGAATAAGTCCAATGTAATAAGACCTAATAGAAGCTTCTGCTTCTAGAAGGATCTTCCTCTAGATTGTTATTTTGATAGACATATTTAGTATAAATAGGAGTCGAGGGTATGAGAAGTTTTGTCTTGGATATTATTGTAATAGAGCTTTGCTCTGCTGGAGGTTTCCCCCTCGAAGAGGAAAGTGAACATTGCTCTCAGTAATCAAAGTGCTCTTTTTGGTGTTATTCTGGTATTGTTTTGGTATTATTGTGGTGTTTTTTTGGTTATATCGTTGTTTATCTGCCATTTCTAGCTAATTATTTATGTTCTACATATTATTTTATATCTGGAATATTACACTTTCTGCTTGGATTGTCTTCATTTCTGCTTGCATGTCTTTCATTTCCTATGCGGCCTTCATCCTCTCTGATATGGACATTGTCTTCTTCTTTTTTCTTTAAATCCTGCACTTTGGTATTTATCTTCTCTTCTCTCTGATCCAATTGCTAGATCCTTTCATCTTATGTCAGGCTTGTCCATATTTGCGCAATTCTTTCATAAAGCTCTGCTACTTCTTTTATTTCTAGCACAATACTATCTATGTGATATGTTTATTGTTGCTTTCTCTCGGCTCAAACTTCTTGAGGAGTGGTTGGTGTCAGCTTCCCAACCAACTCAACTTTCCCATGTTTATACCCCTCCATCATCTACACTGTCCTCTTAAATTTTCTTCTATGTTGAGTTCTCCTACTAGTGGGTTGTATGGGATCATATCGAAGACTTCCTCAAGTCTTGTCTCTAGTTTTTATGCATGTTGTTTTTTCTCCTCTCGTTCTATCTGCACTTATGTAAGAACTATTTCTAGCACCTCCTTGGATTCCTTGGATGTCTCCAGGTTTTTTGAGTCCATCCCGGCCCTAGATTGTACTTCCTATGTAACACTGACCTGTAACTAATAGAGCACTTTTGTTGGTATCTTAGCCAATACCAATTCCATTTGTTATATGTCCTTGACTTGTTTCTGCACCATGTCTTCATCCATTTGCAACATGTCTTTAGTAGTGCTAAAGTTTTCACTTGATGATGTTGTTATCCATACTGTCTCCTTCTCACTCTGCACTAGCACGTGTTTTTCCTGTGCTATTTAATGTTGTTGTGTTTCCCCTTGGTGTTGTGCCTTGGTAAATCGTATATTCTCTAAGGCCTTCTTGACCTCTGTCAATTCTTTCGTTATCCTCTCTCTCTGTTTTTCTGCCTCTTCATGTGCTTCTTTGGTGCGGTCCTGTACTTTTTCCACGACAAATCTTGCATCATATTTTGTTATGGTATATTGGGGGACCTCCTTATGGGCCTTCATTTTTTTGCGCACTCCACCTAACTATAAAATGGTTCTCTTGGGTGGCCTCGACTTTGTTTTCTCTATTTTGATTGGGGTATATGGTATGTCCCTTCCTACTTTTCCCTCCTATGCAGGGATGTTATCCTTCCTTTGTGTCACGCCATTAGCGGCATCTACGTGGTCCTTCTGTTGGGTGACAGGCTTAGGGATAGCCTTCTTCTTTGTTATTGATCTCCCCTTGTTTGCTTCATGTGCCCTATTGTTGCTCTTGTATTCACTATTGGGGTACTCTTCTTCTGTGAAGGGCCTTCTTCTGTCGGTTGCTTGTCTTTTACTAGCTCTACTGAAACCTTCCATTCCTCCTTCCAATCCTTCATTGCCCATTACACTTTCTCTGTTGTGACGCAGTATCTCCTCTGCAACCACTCCTTCACTAGATCCCTTTTTCCCTGGATCCACATATTGTGCCTTGATGCTTTGAATTTGTCTATCTTCTTGTAGTCCTCCACCACCTTCGGTGGGATCCTCCAAGTTTTGGCCACCTTTTCTTGTATTTCTTTGAGGTATGTCATGAATATGTTGGAATTTGTCTTTCTTTCCCTTGCAACTGTTGTGTTCCATAATGATTCATACTGTCTTGCATGACACTTTCTGGTTCTCTGACAGAACATGTTGTATTTGGGCTATTTCCATCTCACTAATGCAATAAGAATGATCATCCACAAGTAATGAAACTATGTTCCTAATTCCTAGGCGTCTTTGCAATCATCCAAAAATGAATTTAACAAGTATGGACTCCAACTTAGTAGAGTTCCATTCATGCAATGCATGATTGTTGCTATTACCCATGTTGGCACCTCTTCTTTGTGACACTTCCTGAGTAATTTACATGCCATAAGTTTAGTTTCTAGCCTCGTCGTGGGTTCATTGATTCTATTTATAATTAACCCCTTGGATCCTCTCTCTCTATGCAATAGGTCTGCTTCATTTCCTTTGCCAAGGATTTCTCCTTGGTCTTGTCATCCAAATACTGTGCAAGTTTCTCCCCATTTGTGGGCAAACCTGTTATTTTTGTGATTAAGTCGAGATCAATTGAAACTTGCATTTCCAGCCACAAAATTCCTCTATGAATTATTGTCAGTAATTGCTTGTCATAGTTATTTACATCCTTCCCTCTTCCAAAATGAGAGATCTATAATAGGTTTATTATGCATGTATTATATTAACCTTGTATCCACTATGTGGGTTCCATTATTGGTACTCTTATTGCAGTGACCCCCTTTTTCTCCAGGTAGACTTGTGGCTCAAATTCTGGAAATTTGTCTCTATCTTTCACATCATGGTCTGAATAACGCATTTTCTCTATGCATCTGAGAAAATATGGTAAAACCTTCACTCTTGCTGGTATGCGCGGTAACACAAGGGTTTCCTCTGGTTGCTTGTGCAGTGACCTCTGGACCGCTTGTTTTTCTTTCCCCTTTGTTGGCGCTCTTGAAGGCCCTACTTCCTGGTGCATTTTCTCTTCATGTTCCTCTTCTGTGCTAGACTCCTGCTACTCCGTGATCTCTTCTACATGTCCTTGAACCCTTGTTATAGTCCTAAAATGCCCTACATATGCATACATGGCATTGGCTTTTCTACTTGCATAATTTTCCAAATCACTGCTGAGGAAATCTATTTAAAAAACCATTTTTTGGAGCATGTACACATCATGTTGCACTATTGCCCATGTACATACACTAGTTGAAAACTAAATAGCCTGTGTTTACCCCCAAAAGTTGCAAGGAATTCGATGAATTTTACAGGCTATTGAGGATTTCCCAACCAACTCACCTACTATAGCCTGTCTCCAAACCGAATAACTATCTTTTTGTCATATAAAATGAGGTCTTGGGGTCCCATTTCCACATCAAGCATTAGAATAGTGAAACTCTTCCCAAATCCCTTTTCCCTCCTTTCCCAAGTATTTGCAACCCCTTTTGAGTTTTTGCCTCAACATTCCCTCTCTAGCCTTTTCTCATATGCAATCCCTTTCCTTCCCCTGAAGTGATCAAGTTGATTGTGAGAGAAAGTATTTGGACAAGTGCACTTGGAGCAACACTAAGAGGAGTCTGAACCAGGTTCACAGAGCATTGGCCTACAAAGGTTGTAATTTTCGATCTTTGGATTTGAATAAAAGAATCTTTTTCCTGTCCCAAATGATATCTTTATGTTTTTCATTTGATTTATGCATAATGGTTTATATCTAACCCTAATCAAGATGAGTAGAGATAGAATATTTGTAGTGTTGTTTGCCTAAGTTTTCTTGCAGGTCAGCTTTGGGAGGATACTTGCAGCCTAGGAGCTACAAAGATGGAGGTGGTCTACATCAAACAATTAACTAAAGGTACTCCTTTTGACCTACTTTCCTATCTCTTTATGTTCATCTATTTAGAGTGTTTGCGGTAGTTTAGGAATTAGATTGTCTTTTAAGGGAGATCATAACTCTGCCTATACTTTGATCTTGGTATAGTAATAGGGCGATGTGTCTACTGACTATGTTTTTAGCATTTCCAGTTCAATACTTTCGTAACAAGGGGGCATTATGTTCACTTCAAGCACACCCCCTCCAAGTCCTAGGATGGTTTCCTTTGATTGGAATGACTTTGTTGAGCCTCGTCTCCCTTCTTCTACACCCTTTCAAATAAGGTTTGAAGTTAATTCAAAAAATATTTACCAATGTATTGTAGATGAAAGAGCCTCAACAAGTGTTTTATCCTCCTTGGCTTGGCAAGCTTTGGGTTCTCTCGAGCTTGTGATTGCTTTGCATGAGTTGTTGGCTTTTGACAGATGTCCTAGTGAATATTTGGGGATTCTTCCTTAGTTTCCTATCTCGTTAGGTGGGAATATTGTCCTTGTCGATGTTATAGTGATGCAAGGCTAGTTAGATTTCAATATGATTCTTGGGCGTGATTATGTATATGTTATGAATGTTATTGATCAGGGGATCAAATTTTGCTCAATTTTCAAAGTGCTCGGAATGCAACGAAAACAGTGCCATTGCGTCTGTCTCGTCTTCCTAATTCCGACGATATATTTACTTTCTCAAACGGAGTCTGTATGGAGAAGATATCGTGATCTGTTCGCCAAGCCAAACAGGCAAAAATTTGATGCTGACTGTACCTGTCCGTACAATCCGTACGATCTGACGTGGCAGGGCCGTACAGGTCATACGGTGATGACGTGGAAGTTGTTCATTGGTTGGTTGCTGGCGAATCGGGTGATGACACGTGTCCGGTTGGTGGCAAATAATACGAGGACACGTGGCCCAATCCATGGGTGCCACGTGTCCCCCTCATTATTGGTTTATATGTTATATAAAATGTAATGGGAGTCCGCGGGGTTCGACCCCCGGACCTCCCCCCATATTAAAGACTTCACAACTTTCCGCTAACCACTATGCCGACTTGTTCCTTGTTTCATATATCAAACGCGCATATATTTAAACTGGCTCATTGTATCAATGGAAAGGGGGGTCGGGTCGGGGCTTAGCCCCAACCCGTGGTTTCATTCCACAACATATGACCATTGTATACGCCAAATCATGTGCGCATTGTAAACCATATATATATATGTTATATTGTATTAACATATGCGTTGGGGTTTGAAACTATAACCAACGGTTAAACGCGCGGGGGTTATAACCCGTGGTTTTGTTATGTGACCGGTGGATTAACACGCGCAGGAGTTATGCGGTTTGAAACGGGAATAATGACTTAACCACTCGTTTGCCTAGCGCGTGGTCACATGCGCCATACGCCCAGGTGCCGAGGCGGTTAGGGGCTAGCGCACCCTTAACTGTCCTATGGTTTGCACCGTTGGCCCGGTTGCGCCCGGTGCTGGGTTTTTGCGCTTAAATGAGCGTGCGAGCCAGGTTCATTCAAGGAGGGCGTGAATTGTAGAACCAGAGACAACAAGCTTGAAGAGGGAGACTTCCAGGAGGTCTAACTTCTTCATTTTTCGACCGATTGAGGTGCCGAAAGAGCCCAGACAGGGGTTTTGGGACGCTGGGAAGCCATTGGAGCAGTCAGTTTGTCAGTTTGAGCATTGTAAGACATGTTTTTGAGCACTTTTTGAGCAATTAATAATAATGATCCATTGGAAGCTGGACCAGGAGATGTAGCCTAGAAGAGGGGTGAAATCCTTTATCAATTGTTGTGCACATGTGTTTATGTTCAATGTTTATGTTGTTGTCTATGTGTAATTTACATAAGTAATCCTTAATTTATGTGTTGCAAACTGATCCTGTTGCTTTAAACACATAACATTTCACTTGCAATAATT
>ML811371.1:80172-125509 GCA_009831015.1 Picea engelmannii | reverse complement strand
ACCTCGTTGTTAGACGTAAAGCAAGATGTGACTGACACTGAGCTACCAGCTTAACCGCTGTGACATTGAGCCAATGTAGTACTGTGATGTGCCAGCCTAGTGCTGTGATGAGGTATCATTTTTACTGATACATTTTGATGCAGATGATGATGACATTCTTTCGAGAATGATGATGCTGTCAATGAAGAAAAATTTTGATGATTCATAAATATGCTAGCCAATGTTTCAAGATGATATTGACGATACTGTCCCCCTGATGCCACTGATGATGCAGACCTCTCTTGCCTGATGCTGTTAAAGAAGACCCTTCTTGTTAAGGGGGAGTGTTGAAATAATGTAACTGCGAAGAGTATTCTTATTATTATTGTTATTTTATTATTAGGATTAATCCCCATTGTGGATTAATCATGTCGGTAATTGTATTAGGACCAAATCCCCTTTTGCAGATTGGTCATCGGACAATTGTAATAGGCAGAATAAGAAGTCGGCCCCAGCAACTATTATTGAGACCCAGATTTAAATTAAAGGTGGGTTTACCCACCCAGAGTGAGAGGTTGGCCCTGCCAGTGAAACCCTTTCACATGTGCCAGTTCATGGTCGACCAAAAAATATATACCCCTTTATCTAAAGTTTTAAAAAATAGTGATTTATTTTAAATTTCAAATCTCGTTTATCTGAGATCTTATTGGCCAAAAGTTTTGAAGTCTTATTGCTGCCTTCACTCCCCCCAATGTTATTGTAATAAATATTTCTGCCATCTAGTCATTTCATGCATGCTCCTTCTCTCCCTATCTCCTTAAACAATACTTTCATTATTATATTCGGCAGGTATATGCTACCTAGTAGCCTTGTTTATATATATGTTTGTATGTTTTTCTTTTACTTCTCCACAACATTACAGCATAGGCATTGTGTTTTGGATGGAGAATGCATATGCCATGGACTCAAGGATAATAAAGACTCATTTAATAGTTGTGTAGTGAGGAAATCCACCTTTTACCAAACTTGGCAAAGTCACACAAAGACCATTAAAAATGCTACGAGTTACACTTTTCATAGACATAATGTTGTTGTCATAATTTTATATAAGATAGATTTCCACCACCCCTTACCAATACCTGCAATTATATAATTAAACATTGAACTCATGAACTCACTTTTCAACCTTAAGACATTTACCTCCTTGTTTATCTACAAGACAAGGAATACGCACCAAATGATACAATATTTAATAATGATAGTAATAATAATAATATAATTTTAAGGTCACGATCAAGTTAGATACCAAATTGGTCTATGAGACCCCCTTGTTTGTGGGACAAAGTACCCCCTCCGTGCATTGATTTGACTACTAAACTCTATGGAGGTATACATACGCTACTCCCCTCTGGATTTGAACTTGTGACCTTTTAAAAAGAAACACATGTTCTAAACCATTAGACTCACTTAATAAAATATGTCCTAACATATACATCATTTCATATGTAGTGGCTCCACATCTAATAATATCATCTTATTAAATGTATTAGAAGGAATACCAAGGTTTGAGAGGGTATCATATGGGTAAGGTGAAGTGCAAACTTTAGGAACATGAAGTAGGTTCACGCGATAATTTGGTTAAGGTTTTGGGGATATAGGATAAAGGTTAGGATTTAACTTTAGGAACATGAAGTAGGTTCACTCGATAATTTGGTTAGGGTTTTGGGGATAGAGGATAAAGGTTAGGGTTTGGTATTTTGTAAGATTTAGAGGTCGGTATCGGAAACCCTAGCGTTGAAACCCTAGAGCTGCGTTTTATATAAAATTCTGCGAGCTTCGTTATTTTGATATGTTGATTCCTGCAACAATCACCATGCCTAAATAAATCTCGGCGATGCAATAAATCTTAGCGGTTCCTTTTTCATGTTTGTCGATTCGGGTTGCAATGGATTTTTGGTTTTGGGGTTTGGCCTTTGGGCAACTCGTCCTGCATTTGACATGATGATCTGTGGGCGCCCATTAAAAGGCCTAAAATTTAGCAGGCTTTGTTGAGTCGCTGTATCCGAAATAATCAATTGTTATAGCGAATATTGCCCTGCAAAATCTGTTTTACAGCACATTTTTAAAGAGTTTTAATGACCATCCATTTTCAACTACCGTCCTTTTTTATGGCCCTCTGATGGCATGTAATCTTTGAGACCTGAACACCAATGAATGTTGAGGTAATAGCAGTTGCTGAGGGCTTCAAGCATTGAACTTTTTCTCACCCATCGAGGTATGTTTTTGTTGTTTATTGTTTTTGTTGGACTCTTTTGGCTGCTGCTTGATTTTAAGTTGATTGTTGTATGAAACGGCCGCGTCCAGTGATGGTGTATTATCTTTGAGATCTGAGTATTTAATGTTGAATACAAAATACTTGCCGAGGGTACGCCATCTTTAAACCCTGCGTTTGGCATGTTTTCGTTGTTGATTGTGTTTGTTGGACTCTTTTGGCTGCTGCTTGGTTTTAATTTGCTTGTTGTAAGAAATGGCCGCGTCCAGTGATGGTGTATAATCTTTGAGATCTGAATATTTAATGTCGAATATAAAATACTTGCTGAGGGCACGCCATCGTTAAACCCTGCGTTTTTTCAGTGATTTGTGCTTAGTTAGTTAGATATGTGTCCCGGTGATGTTTACATAGTTTGAGATCTGAGCATATTAATGCTGAACATGAACTCATACTGAGGGCTGCTCGAGTTTCTAGGGCTTTTTTTTTCATGTTTTTTTCAGTTGCTGTAGTTCGGGTGTGTCTTTTGTCCCTTTTAGAAGAATACGTAAGGCAATTGTTTGATTTTGATTTCTAAAACTTGACTGCAGTTCTTTTTGACTTTTGGCAAACAATTAGCTGATATTTTTTGTTCTTAAAAATCTATTGAAAGGCATAAATCATCCCGTGAGCTAAAGCTTGCCTTCTTTAACGTTTAATAAAGCTACGAGGTCTATGTTTTGTTCTCTTTCCTTCCTTTTATTTGGATTTGTCTGCGCCTGTCTGTGGATTTATCCCCTTTCTTCCGGATTTCTGAATAGAGGTTGGTAATAACTGCCTGCAGCATATTGATTCTCCAACAAAATAAAAAAAGGATAATTATTGATTACTAAAAGAATTAGAACATGCTATATTATTAAAATTTTATCAACATTACTGAAAACATGTTATAATTTCAATCATCTTTTGCGCTTTAATTTTTGAAAGTATATATTGCTCATTAAGGTAGCACTGTATTGCATCACTGGACGATTTCCTTATAACATCAAAGTAGCAAATTATGGTAATTTGGTACTGTTTCATTATTGGTTGTTACAACCGTGGCCTTTTTAATCATTGCAGCCTCTAGTATAAAACCCATTAATGGCATTTATCATTGAGTATCATTCATAAGTATCAGATCAATGAAAGACTAAATGAATGCGTCTTTTCCTTTTTTTTTATAGTCCTGTTTATTTTAGCAGTCGCAGAATAATATGAAGAGCTAGAACTAGAACAAGAGAAATTATATTGTTTTACTGTTTCGTTTGATTTGTACTGAGATATGTTCTGTTGATTTGGTTGAGGGCTAATTTCTGCAGCAGTTAGCTTTTATTCCCCTAACCTTCTTTTAAGGGAATTGTCATTAAATGGGTTGTTTCAATGTGTTTTTTTTATAAGTATTTATTAAAACTTGAAGTTGTGGCTAGCAAGTTCCTCTACATTTTCTCCTGGCAATTCTTTTTTTATACGAGAAAAACATATTCTTTACATACCTGATCGTATTTGATATACTTTATCATGACGTCAATCTTACCCAAGTTGGGGTTGATACCAGTCATACGTTTGCTTTAAAGCTTGGTAATAAAGGATTCTGTCGGAGTATTGTTTTATAAAAAAATTGCATTATTTGTGTTCTAAACGAATCGCAAAAAGTCCAATGTTTGATCAGTTATAGACTTTCTAGACCTGCTAAGCAAATCATGTTAAGGCAATCCTAGTTTGGCTAGAGTTGTTTTGTTTTGTTTTGTAGTATTTGTTGATTTTTCAAATCGTCTCTAGTTGATACTTATAGCTTAGGTTTGGGTTAGACATTTCTATAATGAATCTTATTAGTTGTGAAGGTGTTTAGGGATGGATGGCAATCTTCACTTTTAATGGACCTATTCAACTTTCTCTACAGTGAATATTCTTGTTTGTGAGGCTTGAGGGATTGATGGCCACTTTTAGATAACACTTTTAGATAATCACGAACCTTAATTCTTTACAATGAAACTTTTGACCGGTGAGGATCGAGTGTTGAGTGATTGTTGACAAGTTTTACAACATTCTTAATTACCTCTATATTGTAGTTGAATTTAGATCAACACTTCGTGGTAAGTTTTATGACTGGTGAGGATTCAGTGTTGAGTGATTAATGACAAGTTTTACAACATTCTTGAATGTTGAGTGATTAATGACAAGTTTTACAACATTCTTGAATCACATCTATATTGTGAGTTGAATTTAGATTAACACTTTGGTAAGTTTTGTTGGGTGGGCTGTTGATGGGTGGAGAAGATGGGGAACCATGCTTCCTTAGGAGCGATATCCATTGATGCAGATTTTTGGTTGAAGTACTTGATAAATTTTTTTACACTATTCTTGAAGTTTCTCTATATTGGAGTTGAATTTTGATGTCCTTTGATGCAGATTTTTGGTTGAAATACTTAATATTTTTTTTTACATTGATAATTTTTTTTACACAATTCTTGAATTATCTCTATATTGGAGTTGAGTTTTGATGAATGCTCTGTGGGTGATTTTAATGAAGTTTTGTTGGGTGGGCTCTTATAGGTGGAGGAGATTGGGAAATCGTTTACCTACACATTGAACTATTAGCGATCAAGCATTTGCTTCAGAGGATACTTTTCGCCTTTTGAAGATGCGCGAACCAGATCTTGGAGAAAACACTTTAGGAGCTGTTTTGGACACCCTTCTACCTTCCTTCAAAGAAGTCATTTTGCCTACTCCCCTACCTACTTACCTAGGCCATACCCTACATAACTTTTTTGGCATTGATTTGGCTCTGGGAATTGTTGAACTAACTTTTTTGGCATTGATTTGGCTCTGGGAATTGTTTAACCTATAATCCACTTTAGGAGCTGTTTTGGACACCCTTCTAGTTTCCTTCAAAGAAGTCATTTTGCCTACTCCCCTACCTACTTACCTAGGCCATACCCTACATAACTTTTTTGGCATTGATTTGGCTTTGGGAATTGTTGAACATTATCTACTTCACAGATAAAAGATTACACTTGGTCCAGAGGACATGGATATGAAATCTTCGATCAAAACCTCTAGTGCTCACCACAAAGAGGGTTGTACTTCACACTTTGAGGATTCTTCACACACTACCACTGATATTGGTGTGCTTAGAGGCATGAAAGCCCTAGCAAGAGCTAAGCCATGATCTTGCTCTCCCTCCAATATTAGAGGGGTGGGAGGCTACCTAAAAGTAGCCTCTTTTCGAAGACTTATTTTACAGATCTCTCTTGAAATTATTTTTCTCCAGGAAACTTTAGTAGAAAGGTCAGATTTTTTCTTAATCAGTTTCTTTGAAATTGTTTTATCTGCATTGTCAAATGTCTTGGCACCTTTAGAGGCTTTGGCAGGGGCTTGGGACCCTAACAAATTTACTCTACATCCTTTTTTCTGCTATGGAGGCATTCTATTGACAGGCACTAATCGAGCAACAATTTTTTGGATCAATCTTCTCAACATCTATGGTTTGTGTATTGATAGATAGTTCTTTTGGGAGCAGATCTTCTCAACATCTATGGTCTGTGTATTGATAGACAGTTCTTTTGGGAGCAGATTGAAGCTGGGGGACTCTTGGAACTTAAACTTGATCATAGCTAGCGTTCTTAATCTTTCAACATTAGTGGGTGAAATTTGGGGGGCCTTTGCTGCCCAAGATCCATTAGCTAATTTTTTCTCTAATCTCTTCACAACTCATCACTTGGTGGATTTTGCCCTAGATCATTTAACACCTACTTGGTGTAATGGGAGAATGGGTCTAGACTCCATTTTCAAAAAGGCTAGATCGCTTTCTTCTTTTTGAGTATCTAATTAATTCGATGGACAGGATTCGTACTCGGGTAAATCTTCCTTTCTTGTTCGACCATGCTCCAATTATTTTGCAACTTGATCCTTCTTTTCACAAGCTTGCTCTTCCTTTCAAGCTTAACTCGGGATGGCTCATAGAGCTAGACTTCTCCTCTATTGTTTTTGTTGTCTGGGAGGATTCCAATCTTTATGATAGAAGCTTGCATCCAACACCACATAGTGTGGAAATAAAAAACACTAAAAGGTCGAATTAAAACGTGGGTTGCCTCAATTAGATAGAAAACACACTTCCGCTGGTTGCCTTCGACATCGAAATTCGAGCTCTCATCACTACAGATTACAATGTGGGGTTTCTTGGAACAGGTTGTCCCTTTTTAAAAGACCTTGAAGTGGAGAGAAATCACCTTTTCCTTCAGGATGAAAACACTTGGAGACAATGGTGTAGAGCAAATTGGCTCAAGTCTGGAGACCTTAATACAAAATTCTATCATAAGTATGCCAGTGCTTGCAGGAAAAAAAATACCATTTGGGAGATTAAATTTGATGATGGAACATCCCCACAAAAGCCAACAAAATTCTATCATAAGTATGCCAGTGCTTGCAGGAAAAAAAATACCATTCGGGAGATTAAATTTGATGATGGAACATCCCACAAAAGCCAACCTGCTTTATAAGATGCAGCTTACAAACATTTATAGCCATTCTTTGAGAAGAACCCTTCTATTGATATTTAGGCACAAGTCTTGGTGGCTAGACTATTTTCACACAATTTCGAGGGAAGATGCACTATCACTTGACAGGGCTTGCACTTTACAGGAAGTTTCAGCTGCGCTAAAATCTTTTTCTAAGGACAAAAGCCTAGGCCCTAATGGCTGGATAGTGGAATTCTATTTGCATTTCTTCGATCTTATCGGCCTGGAGCTTCTTGAGCTAGTGGAGGTTACCAGGATTAAAGGAAAGGTGATAGGTGCTTTAAATTCGACCTTCCTCACTCTTATTCGAAAAGCAATCTCTTGAACAACCTTTGGTGACTACATGCCCATTGCTCTTTGCAACCTATGCTACAAACTTATCTTGAAGATTATCGCCACTAGAATCAAGCCCATTCTCTTTGGTTTTATTTTGAAAGAACAATTGGGATTTAGGGCGACAAATTCTAGAGGTTATTGGCACCACTCAAGAATGTTTACACAACATTGAAATAAAAAATTCAAAGGCTCTCATACTTACGCTGGATCTTAAAAAGGCTTTTGACTGTATTGATTGGGACTTCCTTAGACTCATCTTAGTTCAGATTGGCTTTAGCCAACTAATGATCAGATGGATCTTGGGCTATGTGGTGAGCACAAATTTAGCCATCTTGGTCAATGGTGAACCCTCCACCTTCTTCCGCATCGACAAAGGACTTAGATAGGGTTGTCCCCTTATCCACTTCTTTTTGTTCTGGTAATGGAAGCCTTAAGTTTGCTTCTCAAAACTGGACAAGCCGAGGGTAAGTTCTCTGGGATTAAGGCTTCTAGAACTATCAAGATCTTGCATCTACTTTTTGTCAATGACTTCCTCATTATGACCAATGGGTCTCTTCTAGAATGGCTTGAAATTAAAGAGTTCTTACACAAATTTTGCAATGCCATAGGCCTATTGATAAATTGGGAAAAATCCACGTTTCTTCATGCAAATCTGCAACTTCCAGATAAAAAGTCTTTAACGTTTCTTCATGCAAATCTGCAACTTCCAGATAAAAAGTCTTTTCCCCTACACTTTCTCTCAACTCTCCTCCGGACTTAACTACTTGGGCTATCACTTAAAATCAGACTCCTACAAGCCTTCGGATTGGAATTGGCTTTTCGCTAAAGTGGAAAAAAGGTTTGGGCATTGGTGTACGAGATGGCTTACTCTTGGTGGCTAGTTCACCCTCATACAAGTTGTTCTTGAAGGACAAGCTGTTTATTGAATGGCTCTTGCTACCATTCCAACTTCGGTCCTTTCAAAGCTTTGGAAGATGTTTTTCAGCTTTCTTTGGTCGGGCTCTGCTCGGATCATCATCGACAACACCGTTGTGGCTGGCATCTTCTGGAAAAACCAAAGCAAAAAGGAGGTTGGGGGTTTCAAAACCTTCTTCTTTTTAGTCAAGCTGATTTTAAAATTTCAATCTATTTGGGATGGGATCTTGCTCCCAATTTACTTTGAAAGTTGGGCTCTAAAAGAAAACAAATTCATGCACCTTCCTTCCCTTATTTGCTAGGTTATATGGATCGAAAGGAACAATACGATTTTTGAAAATGGGACCCCCTCCGTTAGTGCTACAGCGTATAGAGCTATTGGTATTCACAATGCTTGGAATGCAATACATGTAAACAAACCTCTAAAACATCATTCATTGAAGGTTCCTACTTTAGAAGGCACACATTTTGGTTGGTTTGATGGTGCAACGCACTCAGATGGCTCTCGGAGCGGAGCGGGTGGGGTGATCAAAATCACTCAAAATACTTTTTACAATTGGACTTTTAACTATGGCCCAGGCACCAATACCAAGGCATAACTATTGGGTGCCTGGGCCACTTTATTCTTGGCTTCTAGACTTTACATTGATGATCTACAAATCCTTGCAGATTCTAGAATCATCATTGATTGGTTGAAAAACAAGGGAGATCTCCAAGCAATCTCGCTCTTGGCTTGGAAGGACATAATTAGATTGATACATTCTTCTTTCAAAAAGATCATTTACACACCACATTTATCGAGAGCATAACAAAGTTGTAGATCAACTTTCAAAGACAACGCTCAATAAAAAAATTGGGAATCCTCACCTACAACTTATGAATAGATGGCCATGAGGGACCCTCCCATTTTTTAACTATCTTTTAATTTCTGTTTTTGACACTCTTTTTCAGTGGGCTTACTATTTTTTAACTATCTTTTAATTTCTGTTTTTGACACTCTTTTTCAGTGGGCTTACTATTTTTTAACTATCTTTTAATTTCTGTTTTTGACACTCTTGTTCAACCTCTGTCATAGAAAATCATTTACTTCTTGCAAATTCCAGCTTTGTTTTGCCTTCCCATTGATTTTCTAGCAGCTCTCTGCACTATGATAGAGTAGTTTTTGTTCTTGCCAATTGAAAGACTTAATTTGATGAAAGTCTTTTCTTTCACTCACTTTATACTTTCAATGGACCTCTCATAGAAGAGTTTTGTAGTTTTTTGATCTGAAAACAAAGTATATTAATATATAATTGAAAATTTTTCCATTTGGTAAAAAAAGGTGGAGGAGATGGGAACCATATGTAGATTTTTGGTGGAGATCCTTTAATGCAATTTTTTGGTGGAGATCCTTTATGTGGATTTTGTTTGGTAATTGGGAGCTACTATATGACAAACAATTTTTGGTTGAAGGGACACACATTTTTGGTTGACGGGGCACACTTGGTCACCACTAGATGATGAGCTTAGTAATTTTCCGTGATGATCCCCAACTAGCTGGTCTTGTTGGGGAGTGAACATCTCGTACTTGGTTGAACAAACACTTGGTCGTCGCTAGATGATGAACTTCATAGTTTTGAATGACGATCTTCACTTGTTGGTTTTGTTGGGGAGTGAACATCTTGTAACCCCCTTAGATATCATTGGTTCTTTTGCCATTAGTTGGTGGTGGATTTTAACAAAGTTTTTTGGTGTCTTACAAAATATTTATTAATGCATTGACTCTTGTTGCTCCTTGTCCACGTAATATTTCACAAGTCACCGCTTGAGTTTTGATGTTAACTTGATGGTGCTTTGGAGATTTGTTGTACGTTGTAGGTAGGGTACACATTTAAATCTACACCAACATATCTTTTTCCAGGGCCTCTTGTTATTTTGCGTTGTTGTATAGTGCTTTCAAAATATAGGGGGGTAAGGCTTTGAGGTTTTTAGACTCTGGGCTACACAATTAAATCTACACAATTCCTTTTCGACCAAAGGAGGTTTCGCCTTAGATGCCCCTCAAGTAGCCATAACAGGAAGTCCCATATCTCAAAGGCAAAAGAGTTCGCTGCAGCTGAAATTAGAAAAGGGCAACCATCACAAGGGCCCTTAGAGTGGGGAAATCCCTCCCCTTGTTGAAAAAATGATGCTCCTTTCTTTCAACACAAGAAAAGACTAGCCCCTCAAAAGGTTGCTCTCGAGCCTTAAACCAAAGGTCCTTTTACTACGGGAGACAATGTGCAAAGGGGAAGAAGCCATAAAGGCTATCAACCTTTCGTTAGAAGATTGGGCCTTTAGTGCGGCAGACGTGAATAACATGTTCGGTGGGTTGTTGACAGGATGGATCTTGACCTTTAAAGCCCTCTCTTTGTTTTCCCCAACCTCCATTGTATCTGTGAACCTATAACACAAAGATATCGACTTTCACCTTCACATTCATAAATATCTACGACCCTTGTACAATCATAATTCCCTTTTGAGAAACCTTGAAAAATGGACTTTTTAATGACTCCTTAACAATCATAGGCTGGGATCTGAATTTCACTCTCCTTGTGAGAGGTTTGGGGCCCCCTTCCTAAGAGGATCACCAAAGGTTTTTTTTTTTTCTTTCTTTACTAGACTCATGTAAACCTACTGGATGTGGAGCCAGTAAAACTAGAAACTATCGAGCAGGAAGAGACGAAGTCATAAAATGACTTAACAGGTTTTTGGTATCAGAAAATTTACTAGAGAATGGACTAAGATTCTTATCCAAAGTGGAAGGAGGGATTTTAGACCATCGATGGAGCACTAATTTTTTGTCCCCCCCTCGCCTTTAAAAGTCAACAAAGTATGGTTTGACGACCTAGATTATAAAAATCTAATAACCTCAAATTGGAAGAAGTTAAAATCTGATAGTAATGTGCCACTAATGATACAATTTGAGAAAAACTTGAAGAATTCCAAAGCAACAATAAAGAAATGGATCCCAAAAATGGGAAGCCAAGAAGTCAAAGGAAATCTTTGAGATTGAGAATGAACTCTCATGTTTAGTCACCATAATGGCCATGGAATCCTTTAGCTTGTCTCTCTTGGAAGAATTAAGGTACTTAGAGAAAAAATGCAATGAATGGCTAAAACATGAAGAAGAGGAATGGAGACTTAAAAGTTTGGCCCTCTGACTAAAAGACGAGGACAACAACTCTAAATTCTTCCATAACTTCACCAACCATAGATGAAATCTAAATACCATCTAGGAACTCAAAAACGAAGAAGCAACTCAGGTCAACGCTTTTTTGGAAAAATGGAGATGGGGGCTTGCTACTTCGAATCCCTCTTCTCGGTCCTTGAAGGATGCCCCATTCAAGAAATCCTTCAAGTGTGACCATATTCTAGCCCCTGTTCACCACATAAATGAACTAACTCCTTCAGTAAGAAGTCTCCTTAGAAGAGGTAAGAGCAACGCTCTTCTCAATGTAGAGTGGCAAAAGTTTGGGAATCCTTCAAGTTTGAGAAAAACTTGAAGAATTCCAAAGCAACAATAAAGAAATGGATCCCAAAATGGGAAGCCAAGAAGTCAAAGGAAATCTTTGAGATTGAGAATGAACTCTCATGTTTAGGCACCATAATGGCCAGGGAATCCTTTAGTTGTCTCTCTTGGAAGAATTAAGGTACTTAGAGAAAAAATGCAATGAATGGCTAAAACATGAAGAAGAGGAATGGAGACTCAAAAGTTGGGCCCTCTGACTAAAAGACAAGACGGGGACAACAACTCTAAATTCTTCCATAACTTCACCAACCATAGACGAAATCTAAATACCATCTATGAACTCAAAAACGAAGAAGCAACTCAGGTCAACGCTTTTTTGGAAAAATGGAGATGGGGGCTCGCTACTTTGAATCCCTTTTCTCGGTCCTTGAAGGATGCCCCATTCAAGAAATCCTTCAAGTGTGACCATATTCTAACCCCTGTTCACCACATAAATGAACTAACTCCTTCAGTAAGAAGTCTCCTTAGAAGAGGTAAGAGCAACACTCTTCTCAATGTAGAGTGGCAAAAGTTTGGGATCGAACGGGTTTTTGATGGAGTTTTCAACTTCTTCTATGACTTATTAAAAGAAGACTCGTTGCTCATGATCAAAGAGCCTCAATCCTCCGAAAGAATTTATGGTCTGCTAAACTCAACTTTCCTTTGTCTCATTTCGAAGAAGCAAAACGCAGAATCACTCAAAGACTACAGACCAATCTCTTGCTGCAACGAGGCCTACAAGTTGATTACAAAATTTATTGCTTGCAGTCTTAGACCCCTCCTCAGTGAGATAACAGGGATGAACAATTCAATTTTCTCCAAAATCAATAGATTCATGATGTAGTGGCCTTAGTTAAAGAGTCTCTCCACCTAGTAAAAAAAAGAAACTCAAAGCTGCTTTCTTCAAGTTGGATTTTTCAAAAGCTTTCAACAACATAAACTAGACTTTTCTACGCCTAGTCCTCATTCAACTAGGAATGAAGTTTAATTCGACAAACTGGATAATGGGGTGCCTCAACAACGCATCTTTCGTGGTCCTAATAAATAGAGCCCCCTTATGCTTCTTCAAGGCCTCTCGAGGTCTTCGCCAAGGCTGCCCCCTGTCCCCCTTCTTGTTCCTAATCGTCGCAGAGACCCTAAGCAGAATGTTAAAAGAGGCCAGAATAGAAGGGCACTTGAGAGGTTGAAAAGTGTCAGCCTCTCAAACGGTCTCACATGTCCTCTTCGTCAACAATGTTTGGGTCAACATCTTTGGCTCCTTGAGGGACTTGTCTTCCCTTTCAAAAGCATTAGACCTTTCTTGTAAGGCGATAAGTATGAAGATTAATTTTGCTAAGTTTTGTTTACTATCTAGTTTTTGCTTAGAGGCTAAAATTACCTCTTTCCTACGCATTTTGCCTGTACAACACAAATCTTTGGATGAGGGGGTGAAATACCTAGGCTTTAACCTAAAGCCAGATAAGTACAAAAAATCAGAGTGGGCTTGGCTAGTCCATAAGGTGGAATCAAGAATTGACTCCTGGGTCCACCGAACTCTCTCTTGAAGAGGCATGCTAGTCCCTTTGAAGTCTGTGTTGGAAGGAATTCCGGTTTATTGGAATTCGATCGCAGCCATCCCTAAAGGTATTCTGGAAAAGATAACACAAACTCAACAATCATTTCTTATGGGCAGGTAACAGTGCTTCAAGAGGAATGCACTTAACTAAGTGGTCCACCCTTGCAACCCCAAAAGCCTTAGGTTGTTGGAGATTAAAAGACATCCGATTCTTTGCCAAAGCTTTAGTCGGAAGGAACCTCTGGAGGCCATTGGTAGGGAACTCAGTTTGGATCTAAGTAATGCGCTCTAAATACTTCCCCACCCTCAAAGTCGAGGAATGGCTTAAACAACCGAACAAACTTTCAAAAAGCGCCATAGTATGGAAGGCATGGATGATTTTAAGGATGGAAAATTATTTTAAAATGTAGAAACCTTGGCGAATCTTAGTAATCCTTCATGTGCCAACTATAAATTATTGGCGATATTTTTGTAAAAATATTCAAATTTCTAAGGATTTTATATAGTTTTTATAAAATTTTGATGATTTTCAAGGTAAAATAATTTTATCCTATAGAATTTGGGCGAATGATTTTGGAAAAAACCATGGAAAATTAGCCCATGAGCGAAGTTTAGCCCCTAAAATCATCCTTGACATTGGAAGGGCCATGGTTGAAGCTCTTCCTCTGGTAGGAAAATAGGTGGTATGGAAAATCAGAAACGAAAGAAAGATCAGTGTGGGAGAAGACCCTTGGTTGGGAGTAGGAAACAACTTCAGAATCTCTCCGTCGCTCATGCACTCCTTACGAACCAACATCATACACTCTCCTTGCTTGGAACACTAACTAACCACTGAATTCACTATTTGATTGTTTGTGTGTGCAGGTTGGCCTCTCAAATTTTGGCCTTAGGGTTATATTCAGTTATTCAACATAGATCATGAAGATATACTCAATACAAATGCAAGATCTAATCAATACACAAGATATGGAACCCCAAAATCATAGATCTGACCTTTATTATTATGAAAAACAAGAATCAGATACAATATGGAAGCGAAACAGATCTGGAATAACATCAGATGGCTCAAAGATAGAAGATATGAGCTGCTACAAAATGCTCCTAACAATACAATATAAGCCATCAAAGGATGGATATGTGGTGAAGACCAAACACAATAAGAACTAGGGTCATGTCCAACCTCCCTAGCTACTGGCACGTCCCGTTGGATAGATGATAATGCCAAGGTTTCGGCCCAACTAAAGGAGATCTCCAAACGATGCCAAACTTCATCGAAAGATAGATCGGGGCAAGGGAAATTCCCCCCTAAAGTATGAAGTTCAATTGCCAAGTCTTACCCTTCCAAACTGCTGAAACCCTAATCAAGACTACCCCCTCTTGAAGACTGTCAAGCTCAATAATTCGGCCTTGATGGAATAAGTCTTCAAATACACTGAAAGTCTCCAGAAAGGTAAATCAGGCTACCACAAGCCACTAGGAGAAGTCTCAGGATCAAAACTGAGGTGTAACCCCTCCAGAATGAACAGATATGAATCACAATTGCACCCTCCTTCTCTCAAGGATGTCCAAAAGTTGTAGATAAATATCTAGTCGAAGCAACTCTCTAAAAATACTTCAAGACTGATGAACAAGGCCCTGCAAACAATACTCGGATGTTAGAATGTCAATAAACCCTGTCACAATGTTGGATCAAACTTCTCTTCATGAAATGATGCACCCCTACTGGAAAACCCCCAAAGGGTACGACCTGCTGCCCTCTTGGATCGATGATGGAACCTGTGAAGATGATAGAATGGTGTGGGTGGAGTGTTTCATCCCGGAGACCAAGTTTGGAACAAGGTGAGTGGAATCTTTCACCACTGAGTTGTTCTCTAGGGTTTGTAATCTCAAAACCCTCAAAAACTCTGTGCTCAAGAGCCTAATAGCCAAATACGATAATATCCAAGATGCATGAGAGGTGCGCCCTAGGCTTTTCTTTATACCTCTTTTCTGTTTCTCTGTTGAGTTAAGTTAACCCCTAGGGTCAACTCCTAACTCAACCTCCAACGCTCTATTCCTTCAATGAGTTACTTTTACCCTTTTAACCTTTTTCCAAGTCAACTTCAAAATATAACATTTAGTTAGCTGACATTTCCCCTCGCGCTGTATGAGACTATGGTCTAGTGGGGATGTCTAGACCACGAAGTCTTGCCAGACCTCTTCATCAAGAGGCGGGGAACATTACAGTCTCCCTTGCTAGAAATTGCTTGTCCACAAGAAATTCCGAACTTGTCTCCTGTACCACCTGTTCATTCTCCCACACGACATCCTCAATGGGCAAATCCTTCCATTTCATGAAGTATTCTTTGATGCTTCTCCCCTAGAGTTTCTTCTCCCGAACCTCCAATATCTCCTCCGATACCAGAATCAATTGCCCCTCTTCTAGAGGTGGCAGCACCTCCAGTGGGGTGATGTGTTGGCCAATGGCCTTCTTCAGGCAAGATACATGGAAAACATTGTGTATCCTGCGACCCTATGGGATCTCCAGCGCATAAGCTACGACCCCTACTTTTCTGCTTGTAGGGCCCAAAGAAACGGGGTTGGAGCTTTTCTGCTCCACTTCTTTTGATAGAAGCCTATCTGTACGGTTGGAGCCTTAGGTAGACTAGGTTGCCAACCTTAAAAGTATGCTCTACCTTGTGTTTGTCTGCTTGGACCTTCTGCTGATTCTGTGCCCTCTGTAAGTGGTCCTTCAACTCTCTGAGGATGTCTTGACTCTGCTGTACCCAATCCTGTACCATCAGGGATCTGCTATCACCAAAAACAATCTCTACAAAAGAGAGTGGATCATAAATGTACATCGCCCTGAATGGGGTCATGCCTATGGACATGTTATGGGTGGTGTTGTAACAGTATTCCCCCAAGTGTAGCCACCGAACCCATGCCTTCTGTTTCCCTGCTACATAATCCCTGAGATAGCTTTCCACCCATTTGTTGACTATTTCGGTCTGCCTGTCAGTCTGAGGATGATAACTAGTACTAGGGGTCAAGGCCGTACCAACCAGCGTGAATAACTCTTGCCAGAACGTACTCATAAATTAATTGTCCCTATCACTCACAATGGTTTTGGGCAGACCATGTAGTTTGAAGATCTCTCTGAAAAATAATTCGACCACCTACGCTGCACTGAAGTTTGTAGCAATGGAGAAGAAGTGTGCAAATTTCATCAACCTGTCCACCACTACGAAAATACAGTCCTTACCTTGCGCCCTTGGCAACCTTGTGATGAAGTCCATGGAGATGCTCTCCCATTTGTGCTCTGGGATGGGTAATGTTGCAACAATCCTCTTGGGTAAGTGTGCTCATCCTTATTCTTCTGACAAGTAGTACACTCCTTGACGCGACTCGTCACATCCTCTTTGAGGCCCTTCCATGAGAACCTCTCCCTTACTTGCCTGTATGTCTTGCCAATCCCTTGATGCCTTGCCACCGGTGAGTCATGACATGCCTGTAATACCTTGGCCTTGAAGGTCGATTCAGGAACCAAAAAGATTCAGCCCTTGTAATAGATGATGTCATCGATGACCCTGAAGTTATCGTCTTGTATTTGTCCATCCATCCCCTGACAAACAAACCGATTTTTTGAGTATTCCATCACAAGGAGGTCCTTCCAATCAATTGATACATCTGTCATGGCATAGATTGATGGCCTCCTGGATAATGCTTCTACCACCATGTTGTTTTTCCCTTTGACGAATTCAATGTCAAAGTCATAGGCCTGGATCTTGCTGACCCACTTCTGTTGCCTCTCATTTAAGTCCTTCTGCTCTAAGAAGTACTTAAGGCTGTTGTGATCTGATTTCACCACAAATCTAGCACAGACAAAGTATTGCCTGAATTTGGCCAAAGCGTGCATGATGGCCAACATTTCCTTGTCATAGATGGTGTAAAGTAACTCAGGTCCCCTGAGTTTTCAGCTTTCATAGGCAAGAGGGTGCCTATTTTGCATCATAATGGCCCCAATGCATTCTCTAGAGGCATCACACTCCAAGGTGAAAGGTTGGCCGAAATCTGGTAAGGCTAAAACTGAGCATGTGCTCATCACTTTTTTCATCTTGTCAAATGTAAATTGGGCTTCCTCACTCCATTTGAAAGCTCCCTTTTTGGTCAAATCGATCAAAGGTGCACAAAGTTGCGAGAACCTTTTGACGAACTTCTTGTAATAAGTGCAAATGCCTAGAAATCCCCTCAACTCTGTAAGGGTTTTAGGTGTAGGCCACTCCACTATGGCCTGAATCTTCTCCTGATGTACCTGTACTCCTTTAACTCCAATAACATGTCCCAAGTAAAGGACCTCTGTCATTCCAAATTCACATTTGGACTCCTTGGCATACAATGATTGATCCTCCATGATAGTCAAGATCTGATCCACACGCCGAAGGTGCTCCTCTCACGTCTTGCTATAGATCAACAAGTCATCAAAGAATACAAGGAGATGCTTCCTCAACTGTTTGTTGAAGACATGGTTCATACATGATTGGAACGTGGTTGGGGCATTGATTAAACCAAATGGCATCACTAAGAACTCATAGTGGCCGTAGTGACATCGGAAAGCAGTCTTTGGGATGTCCTCCTCCCTCATTTTGATTTGATGGTAACTAGAGCGCAGGTCAATTTTGGTGAAATAAATAGCCCCATGGAGCTCGTCCAATAGCTCATCAATCCTAGGAATGGGATACATGTTTTTGATTGTCTTCTTGTTTAGTGTCGTGAAGTCGATGCACATGCGCATGGTTCCATCCTTCTTTTTGACCAACACCACTGAAGAGGCAAAAGGGTTGGAACTTGGTCTGATGTGCCCCATATCCAAGAGCTCTTTGATTGCTTTTTCTATTTCATCCTTGTATTTCTTTGGGTGTCTGTAAGGCGTGGTGATCACTGGCTTTGCTCCTTCCTCCAACTCAATGATATGCTCAAATCCCCTGTCTGGTGGCACACCTGGTGGATTAGGTCCAAACACCTTGCTGTGTTTGTCAATGATCTTGTGAATATCTGGTGTGTAGTGAATCTTCCCCTTTTTGTCCACACGTGCCAAAATCTTTCACTTAGCAACATGCCCGATTTCTTCTCTCCTGAAAATGGCCTCCATCCTCTTGGCCATGACCACCTTCGCTGAGTTACTTGTCATGCCTCAGAGGACTACCTTTCTTCCACTCTCCTCTGTGAAAGACATTTCCACGGTCCTGTAGGTGGTGGTGATAGGCCCCAACGTACTGAGCCACTGTACCCCGAGGATTATATTTGTGTACGGAAGGTCCATCAGATAAACGTTCTGCACTAAGTCATGCCTGCCCAATGTAAGATTCATCCCCGGAATGTACCTGTTACATGGCATGGTGCTTCCTCCTGCTACCTCCACCTTGAATCTTTCAAACTCAACAATGGGTATATGCCTCCTCTGTAGCAATGCTGAGTCAATGAAGTTGTGGGAGGCTCCCCCATCAATCAACACTGACACCTTTTGCCCCTGCAAGACTCCTCTCATCCTGAAGGTGTTGTACTTGGGCATCCCACTGATGGATGCCAAAGTAGCTCTGTCCTCTGTTGTATTGTCATGATTTGTAGCCTCCTCCTCTGCAGTTTCAGTGGTGTTTGCTTCTATGTTCTGGATGTGGCCGAAATCTTCATCCTCTTCGTTGTCTGATGTCACCTCTATGTAATGAACTTGGCCATGACCCATGCATTTGTGGGATGGGTTCCATGGATCTTTGCATGTGTAGCATAACTGCTTCCTCCTTAGTTCTCTTTGAGTATTCTCGTCCATCCTACCTCTCCCCTATCAAACCCCCTTGGGTCTCGCCCTCCTGTGTTCATTGGAGGTTTCTGGTCTCTACCTCCAGTGTTAAGAGGTGGTCTAGGCACAGATTTTGGCTTTGCAACTGGCCCTAGATCTCTCGTCCTCCAGATAACATCCTGTAGGTTGGTAGGCTTAAAAGCCTTCACCCAACCCTTCAAGGGTTCCATCAACCCCTTAGTGAAGAGCATCATGAGTTTGGACTGTGACATGTCCTGCACCATGACTGCTAGCCTATGGAATTCCTCAATGTACACCTATGGTGCTCCTGTCTGTTTGAGTTGTGCGAACTCTTGGAAATGTAGCTTAGGATCCCCCTGGTCAAAATTGTCAATGAGTCTTTGAGTAAACTCTGTGTATGCCACTATTTGATTGTGGCCAAGTGTGGTCAATCCATGATACCACCAATCATGAGCTTTGCCATCCAAGTATATTGTGGCAAGCTTGATGGCCTCCATCTCCATCATGGGGTTAAGTTGCAGATAAGTGTCTAGTTTATGTACCCACGCTTGTGCAGTCATTTTGGCTGAGCCATCTCCATCTTCCCAGCTCTGTGCTAAAACTCATAGTTGCTCATGTGGTGCGACCTGGGTTTGTTTTTGAATTTGATTTGACAGTACTAATCTAGGGTCATCTGTTTTTGAACTGTCAAACTCAACTGGTTGTACTCCTTGGAACATTGCTCAAACTGGTCAAAAAAATCATTTATGGGTTCAAGTTGTGTGGGTTCATCTGTGAATGTGGGAAAGTACGATCTAGGAGTAGCCCTGCTACCTTTCTGTCCATGCGGTGCTCCCCCTCCATGGCTTCCCTCAGAATGATGATAGGGGATATGCTCTGGATGAGACCTGTTCCCTCCATGAGATCCACTCGTTTCCCTGTTGTCATACGCCTTTGGACCTTTCCCCTTGTGATTCATTTTCATCAACAATGTTGCTATCCTTGTCTGATTTTCATCTACCTTCCTCAAGGTCTCAGATATTTCAGCCTGCCCCCTATGGTTTGCCTCGTGGTTCTCCTGTAAGTGGTTGACCAATTTACTTTTTGTCTGGTTTATGGACTAACATAACTCCTGTGCTAAGATTGCCAAGCCTTGTGGCTCAACGTCATCACCTGAACCCTCCATCTCATCTTTTGTCTCACTTGTTTGCTTCTTCCTTCGGCCCATGTAAATGCCACTGAATTTCTACATGCACTAATCCTCACAGGATGGGAGGATCAGAGCTCTGATACCACTGTAATGTTTCAAAGCTAATTTTTTTTCTTGGAATACTAACTAACCACTAAATTAACTGTTTGATTGTTTGTATGTGCAGGTTGGCCTCTCAAATTTCAGACTTAGGGTTATATTCAATGATTCAACACATATCATGAAGATATACTCAATACAAATGCAAGATCTAATCAATACACAAGATATGAACCCCAAAAGCATAGATCTGACCTTTATTATTATGAAAAGCAAGAACCTGATACAATACGGAAGCAGATCTGGAATAACATCAGATGGCTCCAAGATAGAAGATATGAGCTGCTACAAAATGCTCCCGACAATACAAAATAAGCCTCCAAAGGCTGAATATGCCGTGAAGACCAAACACAATAAGAACTAGGGTCACGTCCAACCTCCCTAGCCGCTGACACATCCTGCTGGATAGATGATAAGGCCAAGGTTTTGACCCAGCTGAAGGAGATCTTCAAACGATGCCAAACTTTACCGAAAGATAGATCAGGGCAAGGGAAATTCCTCCCTAAAGTATGCAGTCCAAATGCCAAGTCTTACTCCTCCAAACTGCTGAAACCCTAATCAAGACTACGCCCTCCTGAACACTGTCAAACTCAATAATTCGGTCTCGATGGAATAAGTCTCCAAATACAATGAAAATCTCTAGAAAGGTAGATCATGGTACCAAAAGCCACTAGGAGAAGTCTCAGGATCAAATCTGAGGTGTAACCCCTCCAGAATGAGCAGAGCTGAATCATAGTTGCGCCCTCCATCTCTCAAGGACGTCCCAAAGCTGTAGATAAATATCTAGTCGAAGCAACTCTCCCAAAATACTCCAAGACTGATGAACAAGGCCTTGCAGGAAATATGCAGATGCTAGAATGTCAATAAACCCTGTCACAATGCTGGATCGAACTTCTCTTTATGAAATAATGCGCCCCTGCTGGAAAAATCCCAAAGGGTACGACCTGCTACCCTCCTGGATCAATGATGGAACCTGTGAAGAGTGCGGGTGGAGTGTTTCATCCCCGAGACCAAGCTTGGAACAAGGCGAGTGAAATCTTTCACCATTGAGTTGTTCTCTAGGGTTTGTAATCTCAAAACCCTAAAAAACTATGTGCTCAAGAGCTCAATAGCCAAATACAATAATATCCAAGATGCATGAGAGGTGCGCCCTAGGCTTTCCTTTATACTTCTTTTCTGTTTCTCTATTGAGTTAAGTTAACCCCTAGGGTCAACTAACTCAACCTCCATTGCTCTATTCCTTCATTGAGTTACTTCTTTTACCCTTTTTACCTTTTTCTGAGTCAACTTCAAAATATAACATTGAGTTAGCTGACCTTTCCTCATGCTGTATGAGACTATGGTCTACTGGGGATGTTTAGACCACTAAGTCTTTCCATACCTCTTCATCAAGAGGTGGGGAACATTACATTGAAGCTCTTCCTCTGGTAGGAGAATAGGTGGTATGGAAAATCAGAAACAAAAAAAAGATCAACGTGGGAGAAGATCCTTGGTTGGGAGTAGGAAACAACTTCAAACTCGCTCCGCCCCTCATCCACTCCTTACGGACCAACAACATACACTCTCTCCACGACATGTGCATTGGGTTCCCTCAGCTCCAAGGACGAGATGGCTGGAAAGATGTGACTTCCCTAGGTCTCCCAGAAACCCTTCATGGTGAGTGGAACTCTTTTCTATCACAATTATGCAAAAATCTGGTCTTGTTCTCCCAAGATGATGAGGAGACCTTATGTTGGTCCCAGAACTAGAGAGACAAATCCTTCACAACAAAATTAGGATATAAAGCCTGGTCGGAAGAAAGGAAAATTGTCAAACCACAATGGTGGTGGAAGACTTCATGGAAATCCAAGGCCCCTTTGCGTTGTAAACTCCTAATATATCTATCTCTTTCCAATAAACTACTGACCTGGGATAATCTGGAAAAAAGGAACTGGCATGGTCCAAACCGATGTGTTCTCTGCAAACAAAACTCTGAAAGTGCATCTCATCTTTTTGTTTCATGCCCCTTTGCAGGCCAGGTTGCCCTGGCTTTAAAGAAAAGCTAAAAGTAGATGCAGATTGGAGTAATCCCTCTCTTGAGGAATGCTACAAGCTTTGGGTACATGGAATATCGCTAAATTTGTATGCAGGATTACCATGTATCATGGTAGAAAGCTTGTGGTGGGCTCGCAATGTGAAAATTTTCGAATAAAAATGGATATCACCAGAAGTCATCAAAGCCTTAACATTGGCACATGTTTCAAAAACAAAAGAAGAACATAAAAATCTGAAACAATGGGTTCCATCCTTCCCTGTTCTGGATTACTCCATCCTGTGGTGATACTTTGACGGAGCTAGCCAAGGACACCCTCCCTCTATTGGATTCGGAGTGGTTTTATTCTTAAACTAGAATCATTACATCAACATCATATATGCACCAGGAGGGGGCTCCAACAATAAAGCTGGACTAGTAGCTTTATGGACCCTCCTAGAGATCGCTAAACAAAAAGACATCATAAAACTACAGGCCATGGGAGACTCTAAACTGGTGATTGATTGGGCAAAAGGAAAACTTTCCATTCATAATATCAATCTCGCAAATATTACGCGAGACATAAGACTTTCCAATCCTTTGAATGAATTTCTTTTCAACATGTCTTGAGAGAACTAAATGTAAAAGCATATGAACTCTCGAAAGAAGCTCTACAACGACAAATAGGAGCCTTTGGGTATTGCGAGTACTTTCAAGGCACTGAAACAAAAGCAATGGAATTTCAACTGTAACTTGTCAGAGGAAAGGCTGGAAAAGATGCAAAGAAACCCCATAATGTATTGAATGTTTTGCCAACAAATAAACAAAAAAGTGGCTGTAGTTACAAGACTTTTTTGTAACTGTCAGTATGAAAGCCTTTAAGCCGTACTAGCATGATGCGAATGCATCATATCTAAGCTGTAATGGCATGATTCAAAGTATCTTCTACATCATCTTTAAGCCGTACTAGCATGATGTCAATGCATCATCTCTAAGTTGTATGTCCACCTCTACGTTGTACTCGCATGATGTAAATCAATGCCTTATTGTGTCATCTCTACGTTGTACTAGCATGACATATCTAGCATGATGCCAATGCATCATATCTAAACTGTATGCCACATCTAAGCCATACTAGCATGATGCCAATGCATCATATCTAAGTTGTATGCCATCTCTAATTTGTACTCACATGATCATGTCTAGCATGATGTGGCTCACCAACATCGTCTCTAAGTTGTACTAGCATGACATAAGCATAATCTCTAAGCTATATGTCCACCTCTACGCTGTACTAGCACGATGCTCCTCAAGCTTTTGTATCAACAACTCCAACCATTTGTATCATATCTAAGCGGTACTAGCGCATCATCTTTATGTTGTATGACCATCTCTAACCTATACTAGCACAATACAGATCTACATCTTACTGATAGTCCATGATGCCAAATATCAGTGCTCCCTCCCAACCGAGGAAGTCATCTCCTCCCTTTCAACCAAGGGAGCAATCTCCACGAGCCCCAACTTGTCCCTCAAGTATTTTAACTTTTTATCTTGGACAAAGACTTCATCAAAATATTTGCAGTCATTTCATTAGTGGAGATATACTGGAGAACCACTTCTCCCCTCTCGACTTTATCACAGAGAAAATAATACTTGATGTCAATGTGCTTTGACCTGTCATGGAACATTGGGTTCTCTAAGAGCTTCAAATAGCTCTAGTTATCACAATATATCACTGTCGAATCTAACACTCGATCAAACAGTGCATAAACCAGCTTATAGAGCCACACTACTTCCATACAAGCATCACAAGTTGAAATATACTTTGCTCCTGCAGTGCTAAGTGCAACAAACTTCTGTTTTTTGCTATCCCATGAAATCATAGCAGAACCCAAACTGAAACACAGTCTAGAAGTACTGTTTCTATCTTCCACACTCCCTGCCCAATCTGAATTGGTAAATCCATGCAATGTTACTTCATTGTTTGAGGCATATCTCAAACCATACATTATTGTCCCATGAAGATATCTCAATATATGCTTTGCAACCACCCAATGCTCTTTTATAGGCTCCACCTGGAACTGGCTCAACATGTTCACAACAAAACATATGTTCGACCTAGTATTTACCAAATATATCAAGGAACCAATTAACTGTTGGTACAGGGACGAGTCTATTGGATTAGAATCCGAGTCTCTCAACTTCCTCAAATCTGTCATCATGGGAGTTGCCCTGGATTTGCAATCCATCATCCCAAACTTTCGAAGGATCTTTACAACATACTTCCATTGTCCTAGGAAGACTTCACCATGCTTCTGTGACACTTCTAGTCCCAAGTAGTAGTGCATGAGACCAAGATCCTTCATATCAAATTCAATGGATAACTCCTTCTTACACTAAATAATGAGAGGCTCTGCACCTGTCGGAAATAAGTCATCAACATATAACAGTGGAATCACAGGTGCATTATTCACAACCTTGTAATAGATGTTTGGATCAACATGACTCTTGGAAAATCCAAGTCTTGTCAAGTAGCTATCAATACGTGCATACCAAGCTCTTGGAGCTTGCTTGAGCCCATACAAGACCTTCTTCAATTTGCATACATGGGTTTCTTTTGGGTGTACCTCAAAACCTTGATGTTGCTCTATATATACTTCTTACTCAATCACTCCATTGAGAAATGCAGTCTTTACATCCATCTGATGTAAACTCCAACCCATGGACGCTGCTAGAGATATTATGGCTCTGATAGATGTATATCTGGAAACTAGAGCGAACGTCTCATCATAATCTTCTCCCTCCTACTGGGAGAACCCTCTAGCCACAAATCTCGCCTTGTACTTATCAATACTTCCATCTACAACATGCTTTATATTATAAAGCCATTTTGAAGTGACTACAAACTTCTCTTTAGGTCTTAACACAACTTCCCATACATCATTCTTCATGATGTATTGGTATTCTTCCATCATCGCCTCCTTCCATTCTTTCATCTTAATTTCTTCCGCAAAGGTGGAAGGTTCTGCATTAACCAAACTTGTTATGAGTGCCGCATAACTAGTGAACCTTTTGGGTTTCTTTCTTTGCCTGAAAGTACTAGTGGGAGCCTTATGTTTTTCTGCTTCTTGCAAAGTAGTTTCAAGCCATGCTGGTCTTTTTCTTGTTTTAGGTATAGTAGTTGGTTCTAAAGATTCATGTGGTGGTTCTTGTGTTGGAGTTACTTCACACACACCTAGGATTTATTTTTCCTAAGGTGTTTTCTTGTTTATTAGTCATAATTAGTCATTATCCAGTGTCCTATATTTTAGGGAGAATATTCCACCTAGAGAATATTCTCTTTCAGTGGACACTTCAGTTTGACTAGTTGAGTTGAGTTTAGATGCTGCATTGGTTTTGTCACCATGCAACATTGGGATCATCACCATGCTAATGCACACTTGCCTTGGGATCATCACCAGATTGGCGCATTACCCTTGATTCCTGAGTTAACTCCTCACTACTCTTTGTTCAGTCAGTTAACTGAAGACTAGTTGACTAGTTAACTGAACTAGGTGGCAGTTCACTTCCGTAACTGCCCGAGAGACTAGACTAGGTGGCATTTCACTCCTGTAACTGCTGGTGTGTGTCCAGATCACTCTAGACTACCACTATGGCGTATTATTTACTCATGTATCCTATATCTATTGTAAATTATTCACTCTTTGAGTGTGTAATACGGTTAATGAGAATTCTTTCATTCTTTCTCTCCTTATTCTTTCTCCAATTCTCTCTGCAAATGTGTGTATTATTTTTTAGCTAGATCTATTCTGTGCAGGTTCAACACATTTACATGGTATCAGAGCCGACAGACTGCTAAGCAAAAGCTACACCAAATTATTTTTGCAGGTACTAAAGATTGAAGAACGCAGAAAAGATGGAATATATGTTTTACTCATCGATAATACTTCTCATGCCTCATAACTATTTGGAGTGGAAGCCAAAGATTCTAATTCTTCTCAGAAGTAGTGGCTTATACCAAATAACCATGGCAATGGAAGTAGAGCTTGATTCTGCCGATGAGAAAAATGACTTTCTCAATAGACAAGATATGGCCATAGGATTTATCTTCTTGTTTATTTCTCCAGAAATTATCCACCAAGTATATGAAGAATCACAAGAATCAACTCCAAACGAATTATGGACCAGATTGGAGGTTCTATTCAGGAATAAACAATATTGTGAATATTTCATGCAGGAGGTTGAACAGAAAGAGCTAGAAGAGAAACTGTCAGAAGATTAAGCCTCTTATTCTCAAGAGTCTTCTACACAAGTATTTGCAGAAATTTGTATTCCAATAATTGAAGATGATGTATACTTCATTTCAGATTTGTTTTCTGAAATTCATGTGGAAGATATATGGCATGCATCTCAGGAGTTACATGCAGACACTTTTGCATGCACCACGCATGCATCTTAGGAGACAAAAAGAGAGCTGCGCAAATCAGACTACATTCTAATATTTTCTGAGCACAATTTGCAGAACAAATTGGATATTTTAATTCCGCTTGGGAAAATATCCAATTTAAAAAAAAAAATCGTCCGAAACGGAGTCCGGAAAGTGAAGTTATGATCTTTTTAAAATCAATAAAATTTCAACATTTTTCCAAAAACGGCCGCATGGTTTTCAAAGTTTCATCCAAAATTTATTTGGATATTCTTCATTACAAGAAGAGAAAGTGGATATGTGTGGACATATCAATGATTCATTTACTTCATCAGATCCGTGCAGACATCTACATCTTCAACAAAATATTCAACGAGCACAAACTTGCACAGTTGCAAGGTCTTCTTGGAGTGAAGGACATGGTTGCTTAGCAACTGTTTTTTGTTCCTTCTCATTTTTTTTTTTTTATGCATTGTAATTTGAGGGGGGGTTTTTCCCATGAGGTTTTTCCTCTTTCCTCATTTAGTTCAATATATCTTTTGTATTTGGGTATATAACATGGCCTTGCCGGGACCCATTCTTTATTTTCACCATAGTGATGTTCAGGGGGGGTGTTGGAATTACTTCACACACACCTATGATTTATTTTTCCTAAGGTTTTCCCTTGTTTATTAGTCATAATTAGTCATTATCCGGTCTCCTATATTTTAGGGGAGAATATTCCACCTGAAGAATATTCTCTTTTAGTTGACACTTCGGTTTGAATAGTTGAGTTGAGTTTAGATGCTGCATTGGTTTCGTCACCATGCAACATTGGGATCATCACCATGATAATGTGCACTTGCCTTGGGATCATCACCGGATTGACTCATTACCCTTGATTCCTGAGTTAAATCCTCACTACTCTTTGTTCAGTCAGTTAACTGAAGACTAGTTGACTAGTTAACTCAACTAGGTGGCAATTCACTTCCATAACTACCTGAGAGACTAGACTAGGTGGCAGTTCACTCCCGTAACTGCTGGTGTGTGTCCAGATCACTCTAGACCACCACTATGGCGCATTATTTACTCATGTATCCTATATCTATTGTAAATTATTCACTCTTTGAGTGTGGAATACGGTTAATGAGAATTCTTTCATTCTTTCTTTCCTCTTTCTTTCTCCAATTCTCTCTGCAAATGTGTGTATTATTGTTTAGCTAGATCTATTCTGTGCAGATTCAACACATTTACATCTTGTTATTCATTAATTTGTTTTGGAGAACATTTACTTTCTTCTTTGGTATCTTCATGTTCCTCTTCTTCGTTGGATCATATAGATTCTTCTATAGACTTCTTAAATGCGATCCTTTCATCAAAAGTTACGTCTCTACTTATTTCAATCCTTCGTTGACCTGAAACATAGATTCTATACACTTTTGATGATTCACTATAACCAACGAATATTCCTCTCTTTCATGAGGGTTCCAACTTCTTTCTCTTATCCTTGGGAACATGAATGTATATAAGACATCCAAAGATTCTCAAGTGTTCAACGCTTGACTTTTTTCCCGAGAAGGCTTCTTCAGGAGTCATGTTCTTCAATATTCTACGTGGACTTCTATTATGAACATAAATAACTATAATAACTACTTCTCCTAATAGGAGCATAGATAAGTTCTGATCATTCATCATTTCCTTGACTTATTCTTCAATGGTTCTATTATTTCTTCCAGCCACACCATTTTGTTGAGGATTGTGAGGGACAATGAGCTCCCTTCTAATCCCAACTTCTTTACAAAATACAATGAGCTCTTTGGAGGTGTATTCTCCTCCATTATCAAATCTTGTTGTCTTGATTTTCTTATTTGCTAGGTTCTCTACTTCAACCTTTAATTCTTGGAATTTGCTAAATACTTCATCCTTAGTTTTTAACAGATACAACCATTTCTTTCTTAAGAAGTCATCTATAAACGTTACATAGTAAAGAGATCCTCCTAGAGACTTCAATGGAATAGGTACACATACATCTGAATGTATTAGGTCTAAAATCCCTTTGGATCTATTCTCACTGCTTGGGAAATGTTTCTTAATGTTCTTCCCAAGTGCACATCCTCTGCACACCTTCATGTATTGACTGTAATTCTGGTATGTCTACAACCATCTGTTTCAGGGATGGCAAGGCTTGATAATGAAGGTGAGCATACCTTCTATGCCATAACTCACTAGGGTTGATTTCGTCATGTACTAGGGCTTGAGTATCCTCACCTAGGAGTTTATATAACCTTGCTTCATGGGTTTCAATAACTCTAGCATTTTTTATCTTGGAGTCTTTAGACAATACAAGAAATTTTCCATCCAAAAAAGCTACTCTATCTCCTTTCTCTTCCAAACATGAAATAAATACTAGATTCTTTTTCAAACCAGGAACATATAAAACATTACTAAGATGGATAGAGTTATTTGATTCCATTTTCATAGTAGCTTGTCCAATTCCTTTGACTGCATAAGAGTTATTGTCTCCAAGCTCCATTTTATGAGTTGTCTCCTTCTCCTTCATGCTTGAGATATTATTACGGTCCCCTGTCATATGCCTTGAAGCTCCACTATCGATCAACCACATGTCATCTTCAACGGTTCCAGTAAGAGCTGAATAATAGAAGAAATCTGATTCATCACGCTGTCTTCTTTGATGATTCTTCATCATTGGCAACTGATGCATGATGTCTCACTTTTATCTTCTTTCTTAGTTTAGGACAATTCCTTTTGTAGTGGCCATAATCATGGTATTCAAAACATTGTACCTTTGACCTATCTCTCTTGAAATTCTTTCTTGAATCAGATCTTTTCTTACATCCATGTCTTTTAAACTTTGTTGCAAAGGCTTGAGCATCTTCTTCCTTTTGAGGTTTTCCCTTGGAGTTTAACCTTGTCTCTTCTTGTGCACAACATGTCCAAAATTTTTCTAACATTGGAAAATCCTTCCTTGTATTCATACTTGCAACAAATGCATCCCATGATCTAGAGAGACCATTGAGTGCTATGTTCACAACTTCATTTTATGAGATGGCTTCTTCAATAGCTCTTAGTTGATATCTCAATTAATAAATCCTCACAAAGTATGAAGCTATGGTGTCATCCTTTGTCATCTTTGTGTCACGGAGTTCATTCTTTAGAATCATCACTTGTCCAAAATTTCTGACTGAGAAAAGGTTTGTTAGGGCATTGTACATCTTCTTGGATGAGTCAAGATGAGAAATGTAGGGTATCAAGTGATCATTTATAGAGTCCACTACGATACTCATAGCATTAATGTCATTATCCTTGAACTTCTTTAGTGCTGCAATGTTCTGAGGTTCCTTCTCTTTCCCTGCTTCAAACTGTGGTTCTATGATATTGCCTTCCACTATATCTAGAACTTTATTTTTGGCAAGGATGAGGTCAATCCTTGTCTTCCATGCTCTGAAGTTTAAATCCCCTTCTAACTTTTTTTATGATTTCATAGAGTAAGTCATGACTGCTTTGACTTGGTCAACCTTTGATTTTGACCAAAAACTCAAACTTGATGACTAGGCTTGCTGAGAGTACCAAGAGGTGCGCTTGGCTAGGGCACATTAGGCTATCCAAGAAATAGGTCAAGTGCTTCACTTAAGGTGCCTCAACAAGAGGGTTAGGGTTTCATTGCTGCAACAAAACTCTGACTACAACTACAAGTGCAACTGAGCAAATCCTCTCAACCTACCTTCCAGTGGTTACACTGTCCTAAGATAGTGTGGGCTCATAACCTATTAAAATAATAGGTGTGCTTGTTTCACCATAGAAAATATCACTATATTGTCACCCAACCATAGGCACAAAGGCCACCCTCGAGCACCTAAACCTTGACAGATAAAATAATTCTGGAAGCAATCACTATAACCAATAACCAACCAAGGTAGCGTACTTCTCTCCAAAGCTAGCGTACCAAGTAGAAAGTCCAAATCATAACCAAAGACCAAGTCACCAGCATCTGCAAATCTCCACCAATCACGTGCACCACTAGTCCTTATGCAGTTGTGATAGTGAGTGAGTAAAAATGAGCTCAAGCGCCCTCTATTTATAGCTCACTAAGTCACCTAGTTGGGCCGATTTATTCTTTTGGAGGATAATAATTTAAAATAAATTATTCTCTTGAGTCGACTTGTCTTCTAGGGTTATTAACCAACTATTTATGGTTTCTCTTGCTTCTCGAAATATTCTAGTTTCGCCAAAGGTTACATGTAGAGGTTAATACCTCCCGCAACTACCGTAACATCAACATGGTCCTAGCTAGAGTTTTTCATCCATGTGTCTTTTTCTCATAGGGTCATATGTTGAGTGAATCGTTTGAATAGTGAGAAAGGGGTTTAATGGGGCCATGAAGCATGATCTAGAGAGTAGCCATAGTGAACAGTTTGGACAATGAGTAAGGGGCTCGATGGGGGCATTAGTGTTGATTTGAAAATCAGGGGCGATGAACACTTTGAAGGGTGAGAAAGGGGCTTGATTAGGGCATCATGCTTGATTTGAGAATCAACCAAGTGAAGCACTTTGAATGATGATCAAGGGGCTCGATGGGGGCAATGTGATTGATTTGGAAATTGGCCAGGGCAACACTTGAACACATTAAAAGGGGGTTCGTTTTGGAAATCTGACAAGTTCAACACTCAAATAGGTGCAAAGGGGGTTCATTTTGGAAATCTGGTAAGTTCAACACTCAAATAGGTGCAAAGGGGGTTCGATTTGGAAATTGAGCTTGAAGAAAAGTTTGAAGAAGGAAGAAAAACCTAAATTTTTAGATATTCACGAAGGATTCCAATAGCTAAAATATTAAGTGAAATTTATCTAAGTGTGAAGGGATCCTTGAATATGTGAAAGTTGTGAAGGAAATGTATGGTTTCAAATGTAGTAAGCAAGTACTTTGGGCTTTTAAAGGTGATGACAAGCTCAACAAGGTGATAACACAACTAATAGATAATCTGTTATCTCAGGTTTAATCAATTGATTTATCCTACTTCACTCATGAATAATATCTTAAATGTGAGTGGAAGTATTTTTTTAAACAATATCAAGAGTTCTACTCTAGTCTCATAGCGAATAGACAACTAAAAGTGCTATAAAAATATTGTTGTGGATTTTTTTTTTAATTGTATTAAGAGTCATAGTGAATAGATAACTAGAAGTGTACTAAAAATACAAAATACCTTTGTTGCCAATGATGAAAAGTTATTATGGGATGCAAGAGGTAACTCACTGTACCATTTTGCAATGATATTTTTAAAATTTCTATAAAACAAATTCAAATGCATGAAATCATCCATAAGGAGTTAGAGGAACACTGTAAGTGAAATGCCATTACATGGTTGAATGGATCTTCTCTAGACTTGCCTTCAAACTTGAAAATACTTTAGGGTAATTTTATTGAAATAGTAGGCCACATGAGATTATCACAAATTCGGTAATTTGTAAGATGATATAAATTGAGTAAATTTAAAGTCCACCAAAATAGAGTTGTGACAATAAAAATAGGGTTGTAGTAATTCTATTGTGATAATAGGAGTAGGGTTGTAACACCCCAATTTTATTCCTATAATGTAAAGTAAATATGTGAATTAGGTTGTGAGCCAAATAGTATGATTGAGGGTCAAGGAATGTAAATGATGTAAATTAATTTTTAAAACAAAAATACATAATGATGTAAATTAAAGTTATAAACAAAAATACCTCGTTGTGTGCGAGACAAGGGGACTAAAACAACGAGGGGATATGACACTAGGAGAGAGGATGAGAAGGGGGGGGGTGTCAAAGGGGACAAAACCAAGAATAGTATAATTTTATTATAATTCAATGTACCTTGGTTTATGTATAAATCTAGAGGGGGCAAAGCTAAGAATAATATAATATTTTATTATAATTCAAAGTCATTACCTTAGTTTAAGAATAAAGAACATCAGTTGTGGGATGGATGGAAAAGTAGTTGGGGACCACTTCCTTGAATACCAAGTGGCAAGTTAGATACATGCATACTTAAGTGAAAGTTTTCCATCATTCTGCCATTATTTTGTCCATTATTACATTCATCTCTCTACCTTCATGTTGTTGGTACAAATTGCAAGAGAAAGGGAGCCAAGCCCGTAAGGGGGATAAATTGTATGACTACATGAAAATTGAAGTTGAACATCCTTGTAGATCCCAACATTTAGATTTCTTTGGCCAACTTGTGTTGGAGCCTAGGAAAACAGGTGTGACAGCTAGAGGGATTGCATTGTAGAGAAGGGGGTCCACTTCTCTGGGTTGCACAGTCTGAAGGGGGCAAGAGAGTCGGTGATTGGGATGGGTTGCATAAGTGAATAGGTTGAGAAATTAGTGGGTATTGGGTTGAACAATTCTTGCCCGTCCTTGTGCACTCATAGCAAGACTTGATGCAACAATGTCTATGGTTGGGAGGAGCATTCCACATCAATAGCTAGTTGGTGTTTTTCATTATTAAAGATAAGTGTTCTATTATTGGTGTTTCTATGTTGTTTATTTCATATGAAAATTGGTTAAATTGTTGTTTGCTTAAATAATAGTTCAACATATTATATTTATGTATGTTTACATGACTTGCATGAGTTTGTATGCCATTTTGCATATATAATTTATTAGTGCCTCCTGTCAGCAACAATATTTTTAGGGTAAAACTTAGAGTTTGTCTAAAGTTTGAAAAGTCATGCCATGGTCTTGGGAAGATTTGTAATATTCCAGATATAAAAAGTATGCAGAACAAAAATAAAATGATAGAAATGGCAGATGAGAAACAATATAACCAGAACAACAACACAATAATACCAAAATGATACCAGAATAACACCAGAAAGAGCACTTAGATTACTGAGAGCAATGTTCACTTGCCTCTTCGAGGGGGGAACCTCCACCAGAGCAGAGCTCTATTACAATAATATCCAAGACAACAATTCTCATACGATCGACTCCTATTTATACTAAATATGTCTATCAAAAGAACCATCTAGAGGAAGATTCTTCTAGAAGAATAAGCTTCTATTAGGTCTTCTTACATTTCTTATTTATTGATAGGCCTTATTAATATTGACCTTTATTACATCGGAATATATTATTCTACCTACGTGAGGGGTTAGGTCCCTAACATGTCCTCCCCCTTAAAAACATCCTTGTCCTCAAGGCTTGAGATGTGGAAATTGCTGCAGAATGGTAGCTGGTTCCCAAGTGGCATCTATTGGGGTAGTATCTTTCCACTGGACTAACACTTCCTTGATGGTTCGTTGATGCAGGGGACGCTCAGCCTGGTCCAAAATTGCTTCTGGTTGTAGCCAAATGGAGCCTTCTTCATCCAACTTGGGAAGGTTGGTTTGGGTTTGGCACTTAGTTCCAATCACCTTCTTTAAGCAAGAAACATGAAAAACATGATGTAACTTAGAATGACTAGGCAAAGCTAACTGATAGGACACCTGTCCCACACACTTGAGAATGGTATAAGGACCATAAAATTTGGGTGCCAGTTTCTGACAATGGTCAACTTTGAGGGAATTTTTCTTGTAAGGTTGCGTTCGAAGAAACACCTATTCCCCTTCTGCAAATTGATGTTCAAAGCGACCTTGATCTGCTTGTTACTTCATGCGATTCTGGGACATGACCAAATTCTCTTTGAGGGTATGAAGAATATCCTCTCGAACTGTAAGCGTTTGGTCAACCGTGTAGACCTTCGAGACACCTGGTAAATATGAGAGAACTATTGGGTATGTGTTATATTCTTTGCATGTGTGTGTGTGTGGGCGAGTCAAATATGACAATTGTGTCTGACGATCCCTCGTAGTAGTGCCCTGCTTATGTCATGTACGTAGGGCACTTTCCTAGGGGGGGTCCTAGGGGGGGGCAGGTATGCCCCCCTGGTTACGCGCAACGCCCTGAAATTTTCTTTTTGGGCGGTTTTTTCTATTTTTAGCGGTTTAGTAAAAATAATCCTGGTTTTAGGGATTAGGGTTTTGGTATCTACGAAATACCTAAAAACATTGTATATATTGTATAGTGAATGGTGAAATTCGATATAATGAATATAAGAAAGGTTTTCCCGATTGAGGGTTTCCAGTATAAATCTCTGTGTACTATGTGAATGAGCCATTGATTAAATTCTATTTTTCTTAAGAATCTATATGCATTGCTTTACTCTACAAGTTTAAAAATTACAAGAACTGAAGGTGGTTTTTTTCCATATACTTCTTCAAAAGGAGTCATGCGGGTAGCTATATGGTATGGAGTGTTGTACCACCATTGAGCTAGTGGTAACCATTGAGCCCATTGTTTTTTCTTTTTCAATGCAAAACACCTCAAATATGTTTCCAAACACTTCTTGAAAACTTCAGTTTGACCATCATTCTATGGATGATAAGCTATGCTGAGATGCAATTGGGTGGCTTGTAGCTTGAACAATTCTTGCCAAAAATGATTGGTGAAAGTTGGGTCGTGATAAAAAACAGTAGAATGCGGCATGCCATGAAGCTTGAAGACCTGATCCATGAAAAGTTCAGCCACAATGGATGTTGTAAATGGGTGTTGAAGAGCACATAAATGAGCATACTTGGAAAGGCGATCGACTACCACCGTGATGACTGATTTATTGCCCAATTTAGGTAAGCCTACAATAAAATCCATAGAGATATCCCACCAAATAGTAGGTGGAATCAAAAGAGGTTATAGTGTGCCTGGATATTTGACTGTTTCGCCCTTGTTGCGTTGACACACATCACATTCAATCACAAAATTATGAATGCCCTGTTTAATACCATCCCAGAAAAAAGAACGTTTGACCCTGTCATAGGTTTTGGTAAACCCGAAGTGCCCAGCTATGGGTGTAGCATGAGGCTCATAAAGTACCGTGGATTTAAGTTTTTACTGTTTACTTAAATACAAATGGCCTTTGTATCGAAGCTCATCATGGAGCCAAGAGTACCCTGAGGAAACTAGAGAATTGGACTCCAATTGCTGTATCAGATGCGAACTTTTGGGATCGTGTAGCCATTCCTGGTGAATAGCTTGGAGCAAATCTAGTACAATGAAAGAGAGAGAAAAAAGGGACCCTTCATCTTCATATTTTTAGGAAAGTGCATCCAGGACCACATTGTCTTTTCCTTTCTTGTAAATGATCTCATAATCATATCCAAAGAGATTAGTCACCCATTTTTGTTGCTCTGGGGAGAAAATGCATTGTTCCAGAAAATACTCGAGGCTTTGATTATCTATCTTAATTTGTAAGCATTGCCCCAATAGATAAGGGCGCCAAAGATCAACGACATGAAAAATAGAGAACATTTCCTTTTCATAGATTGATTTTCCCAAATTTCGCTCAGACAGTTGTTTGCTGGTAAAGGTCAAAGGCCAACCTTCTTGCATAAGGACAGTGCCAATTCCTTTCCTCAAAGCATCAAATTCCAGGACAAAGGTCTTTGTGAAATCAGGAAGAGCCAGGAATGGAGTGGTGCACATGGCCATATTCAAGGTTTGAAAATCCTGAGCAACTGCTGGAGTCCAACTGAAAGAATTTTTTTTAAGGAGTGCAGTGAGAGGTGCCACAATATTTCCATAATTCTTAACAAAATTGCGATAATAACCTGTTAAGCCCATAAATCCATGCAATCTTTTGAGAGTCTTTGGGTGAGTCCAGTCTTGCGTAGATTCAATATTTTTAGGATCTACCCTGACACCATCCTTGCCAACAAGATGACCCAAGTACTTGACTTCTGAGGCGCCAAAATCACATTTAGATTTTTTTAGGAAAAGTTGGTGCTGAGAGAGTAGATGGAGAACTTGATCCACATGAGTAAGATGGTCTGTGTAGGTTTTTCTATAGATGAGGATGTCATAAAAGAAAACTAAGACAAAATGACGGAGAAAAGGATGGAAGACATGATTCATGAGGCTTTGGAAAGTGGAGGGAGCATTACACAAGCCAAAGGGCATGGACAAAAACTCACAGTGGCCTTCATGAGTTCTAAAGGCAGTCTTATGAATCTCTTCCTATTTCATATAGATCTGGTGGTAGCCAGAATGAAGATCAAGTTTAGAAAAGAAATGGGTGCCACTCAATGTCAAAGGCCAACCCTCTTGCATAAGGACAGTGCCAATTCCTTTCCTCAAAGCATCAAATTCCAGGAAAAAGGTCTTTGTGAAATCAGGAAGAGCCAGGAATGGAGTGGTGCACATGGCCATATTCAAGGTTTGAAAATCCTGAGCAACTGCTGGAGTCCAACTGAAAGAATTCTTTTTAAGGAGTGCAGTAAGAGGTGCCACAATATTTTCATAATTCTTAACAAAATTGCGATAATAACCTATTAAGCCCAGAAATCCATGCAAACTTTTGAGAGTCTTTGGGTGAGGCCAGTCTTGCATAGATTCAATATTTTTAGGATCCACCTCGACACCATCCTTGCCAACAAGATGACCCAAGTACTTGACTTCTGAGGCGCCAAAATCACATTTATATTTTTTTAGGAAAATTTGGTGCTGAGAGAGTAGATGGAGAACTTGATCCACATGAGCAAGATGGTCTGTCCAGGTTTTTCTATAGATGAGGATATCATAAAAGAAAACTAAGACAAAATGACGGAGAAAAGGATGGAAGACATGATTCATGAGGCTTTGGAAAGTGGAGGGAGCATTACACAAGCCAAAGGGCATGGACAAAAAATCACAGTGGCCTTCATGAATTCTAAAGGCAGTCTTAGGAATCTCTTCCTATTTCATACAGATTTGGTAGTAGCCAGAATGAAGATCAAGTTTAGTAAAGAACTGGGCGCCACTCAATTCATCCAAGAGGTCATCAATGATAGGAATGAGAAATTTGTCTTTAATAGTGAGTTTTTTGAGGGCGCGGAAGTCAAGACACATGTGCCAAGAACCTTCTTTCTTCATGACCATGACCACAGGAGAAGAGTAGGGGCTCGTACTAGGGCGTATAACACCTGCGTTAAGCAGTTCTTGAACCATTTTTTTAATTTCATTTTTTTGGGAAAATGGGTGATGATAGGGACGAATATTGGGAGGAAGGATTCCTAGGACAAGGGGAACAAAATGATCATGAACACCATGGGAGGGAGGGAGTCCCTAGGGGGTGGAAAAAACCACTTGATGTTTAGAGAGGATGGATTGGAGGTCTTGTGGCATAGAGGCTGTCTCAGTTGCTTGTATGTCATGGAGTTGGGAAATAATGTCCGAATAACCTTTTTTGAGCAGCTTTTCCATGCGATGGGAACTAATGATCTCAGGGGAACCGGAGATGATGCCTTGGAACTTATATTGTAGGCCCTCCTATTTGAATTTCATGGTTAATTCCTTAAAATCCATGAGAATGGGGCCCAAATTCCTTAGCCACTCTGCACCCAACACAATGTCACAACCGCCCATGTCCATAGAAAACATATGAGATTTCAGGTGGTAGTCACCAATATGGAGATGCACATTTTCACAACGCCCTCCACATTTCATGGACCCACCATTGACAATCATGATTTGGAAATTATTCTGCACGGATATAGAAATTAGTTTCTTGGGAAATGCGTTGGTAAATAAAATTATGGATGCTTTCACTATCAATAAGAATGATGACCTTCCTATGCTTGATGTAACCAATTAGTTTGAGGATTTGGGGAGCACAGAAGCCTATGAGAGAATTTAGGGAAATGACCGGTTCTACTTCAGGAGGGTCTGAGGGAGGGGTTATGTCAGTGGGTTCAGGTGATACAGACACAAGGGGAGCTTCAACATCCTCTTTCGCAACATCTTCCGATATGTCCATAAAAAGGTTTTTTTCCTTACACTTGTGTCCCAGAAAATATTTGTCATCACAATGATAACACATGCCTTTGAGTTGGCGTTCAACCATTTCGGCCCTGGTCAATTTTTGGATCTTTAGTGGAGTAGAAGGAGGAGTGGGATTTATTGGTTTAGTGTGAGGAATAAAGGAGGGTTTCCGGTTTTGAGAAGAGACAACATGTTGTGCTTCCTTATCTCTTTTAGTAGCCTCCACCCAAATCTGAGGCTGAGCCATGAGGACATGGGAAAAAATCTCATCCTTGAGGCCACTAATAAAACATTCTTGGAAAAAAGCATAAGACATGCCCTCTGTACAAAAATCCTGTCGCTCAAAAGAAACTATAAAGTATTCCACTGTGCCAGATTGTTTCAACTTTGTCAAACGTCCTAAATGGTTGGTGTCAGTGTCAAAGCATTCATAAATCTCTGTCACAAAGTGCGTTCAAGCAAAATACCCTTGACGAACAATTTTTTTCCATTGTCACTGTTGCCGTCCTTATACACACTTGCTGACGTGAGCTAAGCCCAACTCACTTAGTGTGTCCTCGGAGACACAATGTTTAGGTTCCCAGTCCACACTATCACCTTCACTGGAACCTCTTCCTTCTAGGCTTAATCCTAGGGAAGCCAAGGGGGGTAGTCCCTAGTTACTAAGTTGATTTTAGTATTAATGTTCTAGTAGTTAGTTTTAATTTGTTAAAGGCTAAAGGGGGAAACTAGCCTAAAATGATCAAGCAGCAAATGCAAAGTGCAAATCTTAATCTAAATGTAAGTCAACCCTTTCCCTAAGTCAACTAAGACTAGTGCCTAAGGTTGGGCAATGGGGTCAACTAAGTTTGAGGGTGGTTTATTACAAAAGTATTACAAGTAAATCAAACTAAACTACCCACAAACCCAAGGTTATATTACTAAACAAAAGAATATTAAGTGTTACAATGATTACACCATTTACAAAGATACAACAAGATACAAAGAAGTGTAAGTGATCAACAATTTTCCAAGCATGTCCCAATAACACTTACTCTATTGGACTCCCTTCACTGACCACCACAAAAGCACTCAAGAATCAAGGAAAGTGATGCCTCCCCAAGTGGGATACTCAACACTTTCTTGACTCACACCACAACAATCAAATAAACAAGATTTTCAAAGTTATACTCAAATGTCCACATAGACATAAGAAACATAAACGAATAAGTTGCAATAGAGATAGATTAAACAAATGAGATTATCACCAATGATGTGTTCCTATAAATACATCTAATTCCCCCAACATACAAAGGTGATCTATGCAACTAAGTGTTTAAGGAGTTGTTTAAAGATTGATTAAATTTTAGTTCCCTTCCCCTTAAACTAGATGTGTGCTTCAAGCTTCCTCCTCCCTTGGCCAAATGACTGCTGGGTGCTCAAGATAGTAAGGCAAACGAGGCCCACCCTAGCTTCCACGGTCAACCCTGACAGTAGGAGTACTTCCCGGAAAGGATCTCCCCGACGAAATCACGAGACAGTCCCCCGCCACTTCCTTCCATTGTTTTCCTCTCACCCGTTTTAGATGGTGGAGATGGCTGAATGAAGCCCCTAAAATGTTGTCTAAGTATTGTTATGACCCTCGGGTGGGTCTTTAAGTGTGTTGGGTGAATTTTATAAGAGTTTTAGACACTTAAAATTTAGCGTTTAAGGGTATGGCCGAACTGAAAAAGACTGAAAATGTGTGCTTGGAATATGTAAATTAAACCACCATTAACATATCAAAACGTGAAGGAAAGGTTGCAAGATGTTATACCATTCATTCATAAACCATTCCACATAAATATTGCAAGTTAAAATGTGAGATTTAAGCAAGGACAACTTGCAACATATAACAGAAAATAAAAACTTGCTTGAGAAAAAAATTTAAGTTATGTATGATAGATTAGACCATAAAACAAGATAACTTAAACTTAAATGTAGTGAGTGCTTGAATGATAAGGCTGAAATAAAATGTCTTTAAACCATGAGACCATGCCACATAAAATGAAAGAGCATTAGGTACATATGAGCATCACATCATCATCATAGAAAATTAACTTTTAACCAACATGAAAAAGTAAGAACCATTTGCCTTAATGAGAGTGTGAAGAGATTCTATGACCCAAAATTACTTGTCACCATGCGAGTTAATCATTAAAGTGAAATGTGTTTTTAGAAGCAAAGATTAACAACATAGTGATTAAGATGTTATAGCCAAAAGATTGGATCACATATACTTAGCAAATGAAAAGATAAATAACTTATGAAACCAATAGATCTAGCATTTAAGATATATCACAAGTTATTAGGAATCAAAGCATAAGAACTAAACTTGCATGAAAAGAAATTAAGTGTGAGTTAATCATATGCTTGGAAGATAAAAGGAAAGTAACCTATGATAGCAAGTAGATTAAACACTTAGGATATATCACAAGTTATTCAACTATAAACAATAAGATCAAAGCATATGAAATGAACTAAATGAAAGAAATTATGTTTGATGACTTATCTAGATCATTGAACCATTAGAGAGCATAAAGACATCAAATAAAGATTATTTTCCTTTATGCCGTGCGGTTTTGGGGATTACTCTCCCAAGGTGCCGGTCATGAGATTATTATTTAGATTTCGATTTAAAGAATAACTTGGAAAGAAAAGAAAGGAACCACTCACAATGACCAAGGTGGAGGCAAGCCTTCCTTTATTGGTCAAGGAGGGTTAACTAAGCTAACAACAAATTAATAGAATGAAAAAAAAGACAAACTAACTATCATATGAACAAAGAATGAGCTAATTAAAAAGTGAAAAAAAGCTAATCTAAGTTAGTTCAAGATTAAGGGCCCCAAAAAATGAAAAAATATGAAAGAAAACTTGGAAATTGAAAGAGAGAAGTGAGAAAGTGTTACTCAACCAAGTGGTAGTTTGTTGGGAAGTATTCTAGGTGTTTTTGGGCAGCATATCCCCTTGGATCTGTCACTAACCTGCAAAAAACAACAAACAAAAGCTTGCTGGAAATGCTGCAAAACACACTAAACTTGTCAAAAAATTTCTGTTTTTACACAGAATTTTTTTGCATATAAAAATCTGAAAATGAAACTTTTATTTTTGACCTATCTAAGATTTGTTAAAAGCTGAAAAATATATGGAAATGAATGCAGCAAGTAAAATGGAATAAGAAAAGGCAAGTAGTGTAAGAAGGGCTCAAGGGTAGGCTCCTCTTCGATGCTATCCCAATGAATCCTTTGAGGTGACCTGCAAAACTTAGAGAAATATGTGAAGCATGGAATAGATAGTTATCTTGAAATAGACTAGAATGAAATACTTGCAAACTCTAGGCTACCCAACATAAACATAAGATAACAAGAATACTCTTTGCTACCCTACCCAAGCAAAATACTTTACCCAAGATCTATCACCAACAACACATAAAAACAATAACTAACAATAGCACCTCATGTGTATGAAACAACTAGAATACTCATAGATGCTCCAATGATCCTCCAAAGCTTTTTTCTTTATTACCATAAGTGTGAGAGTGTTGCAACCACTAGTTGCTACAAAAATTTCAAGAGCAATGAGTGAAATGGCAAGATGACAAGAGCAAGAAGATGGAAATGAAGAGAGATTTCAGCATAGTAAATTTAGCTCCAAGATTGGTGAGGAAAAATGGTGAGGAAGGGTTCTACTTATACCTCAAGAGGCAAAGTGAAGGCACTTTGATGAATTCCAAGTGTCAAATCCACATCAAATGAGCAAATCTCAATGAGTGGGTACACCATCTAGGGTTTGAAAACTAGATCTATGGTATAGAAAAATGTAGGAAGTGTTGGGATTAAGCAAAGAGGTGTGAGAGGCCTTGGTATTGATGCCAAGGAAGGTGAGAGGTCTCAAATAATTAAAAAAAAATCATTTGTGGAGTTTCTAGAAGAGGGGGGGGCGTAACGCCTCTTGGAGGGGCCAAAAAAGGTGTAATAATGAAGAAATGGAGGGGAATTAATGAAAAAAAATGAGTGGGACCATCCTAGGAGGTGATGTGGGGGTCAAAGGGAGTCATAACTCATGAGAGGGGGCCCCAAATAAGTCACAACAAAACCTCCAACAAGGAAAAATGTCACTTGCCCTAGGGGGCCATGTTTTTTGAGTGTAAAAGGTGGGTAAGGCGTTAGAATAGGTTGGAAAATGTTGGGAGGGTTAGGTAAAGTCTAATCTTGCTCTTTTCCACCTTCAAACTCACCCATTAACTTTTTTTTACAAAAATTACAAAAATGACTTAGCAATTAAAATTGCTATTTTGACTGACTTTGACTCCGGGTGGACAAATGCATAGCAAACTTTGTCCGAATGAGCTGAAACTTGGTCTATGGGTGTAGGGGGTGCTATTCCATTTCTTTTGAGCACAAATACCCCTATCAAAATCCCAAAGACCCAGTTTTTACCACTTTGGAGGAATTATTGCATGTGTGGAGGGAAAAACTCATGGGAAGTCAGCCAAGCCCTAAAGCCCGGTTGACAACCTGAGCATAAAAAACCCTCGGTGAAAGGAACTCTCCCAATGAAAACATCCCAAGGTACCTGACCTAACTATGATTCATGCAGACTTATTACATTATCAACCCACGCAGGGGTGCAGAAATTTTGTTTACAAAAATTTTGCTGGAGCATCAGATGCCCAAGTAGAACCAATACTGTCTTCAAAAAATTTGCATCTGGTGATGCATATTCATGGCACATGAGTTGACCACCATTTCTAAATGGGCGATCAACATCTGGCTCCACATGAGGACGTGTGGTCGATTTTCTCACTTTGAGACAAAGAACATACGAGAATCCAAAACCTACAAAAATAGTGCTCCCACAATGTGAACACCAAAAAATTAACATTAGGACATATTCATACATGATAAAACAAAATCAATGATATAAACAACATTTACATAATGAAATATCTAAAATACAACATAATAATTACAACATGAAACTATGATACCGAAAAAAAAATTCTAGGTACATATTGACATAATAAATTGAAATAATACAACATTAAAATACAAGGAAGGGTTAGAGATACATTAGAACCACCCATGCAATGGGTGAAATGATGTCGCAGCTGTCTGAATAATCCAAGTCCAGGATGACTCACAGAAGACCCCTTCCCAAGTTTTATCAACTTGAAAATTTTTGTGAGGAAGAACCAGCCAAGTACCATGCTCCTTCTTCCTTTCCACCAAACACTGGAATACGACAAGCCATGTAAACTCTGAATACTTTGCTGCTCATGACTGTCAAGGTGGGAGGCCAAACAATACTCATAATGATATGACATTGATAAACTGAAATTGCCTTCCATTTCCACATAATTCTGCATTAAATTATCCTTTGGTTGAGAAACTGAAGAAGGACATATCACAAGAACCATCATATTGTTTTCTTCAAGATTTTCAAAATTACCCTTCAAAAAGATTGGTTCATTGGGAGGAGGGTGGGGACTTGAATCATCTAGATATTCAACATTTTCCAACTCAAGATCCTTCACTCCCTCAAAATAGATGACTGATTCATCCATGCATTCATCCGGAATTTTCCCATGAACTTCCTTATCTTTTTCACTTTCAAGCTCAAGTCCATGGGGGTCTGGATATTCAATATAAGTCTCTGTGAAATTAGCTTCCATGATTTCAAATTGATCTTCCATGGCCATAAACTGTTCATTTATGATTTCACATTGTTCAACATGGGCAAACTGCATGTTCTGAGTTATTTCCTTAAGCTCCTTAATGGGATCTGATGGAGCATCAACCTCTATGTATGAACTGATTGTTTTTATATTTGGAAGATTTTTCTTCCTCCATGTTTCCATAAAATTATCAACCAATTCATTGTGAATCACCTGCTGACTACGCCCAAACAGATTCAAGAAGACATGCAACAAATCTCGTATGGTCTTGAATGTGTTATTAGGTGAGTCATGAAACCAATCACTTGCCTGTTCACTGCAAAGAGTCAAGGCAAATAATCACATTAGAACATCCTCATAAATAGGTGGATCATACCACTTCTCGATACACTTAGTGAAAGCCTAGATGTGAGCACCAGGATGAGTATGATCAAAAAAATCAGGAATGTTATCAATAACATCTTCAGATATATCATGAGGGTAAACAACAATTCCTAAAAAATCAATAGGATAAAAAAACCCCTTCATTTCTAACTAGACATTTAAACAAAGACCTAAAGAAAAGGATTGGGACCCATGATTACCAAGGATCCAACAAGAAGAAGGACTAGCTAGCTTCACCCCAAACCCTTCCAAGTTCAAGGATGAAGCAAAGCAAGTCGGGAATTCCTTCTTGCAAAATACCTCGTCAAATTATTTAAAAGTGGAGTCGCCAGATGACCAAGTTTATTTCAAACAAACAAGAGCATCAAACAAAGCAAAAAAAAGAAGGAAAACAAAAGTTAAATTGTTAAGTTTGGAACAAGAATTGGATATCGATGTGTGCTTCTTCCCCAAGAATTTCAAGTAGCCAACAAGGATTGCTCCTTGCAATATGCTTGGTAGATTTGTTCAATGGAGTCGCCACTTGGAAAAGAATCACACAAAGCTAACCAATGCAAGCTCAAATAATTTTAAGGGACTAAAACCTTTTTTACTTAGTTCCTAAAAAAAAAAAAAAAGTTAAGTTGTTTTGACCAAGGATAAATGACTTATCCCCGACAACGGCGCCAAAGATGTTGCCGTCCTTATACACACTTGCTGACGTGAGCTAAGTCCAACTCACTTAGTGTGTCCTCGGAGACACAATGTCTAGGTTCCCAGTCCACACTGTCACCTTGACTGGAACCTCTTCCTTCTAGGCTTACT
>ML811371.1:64618-76655 GCA_009831015.1 Picea engelmannii | reverse complement strand
AAATACCCCTATCAAAATCCCAAAGACCCAGTTTTTACAACATTAGCTCAAAAAATAATTAATTAATTAAATTATTAAAAATTTAATTAATTAAAAAAAACCTATCTAGACTCGACGAAATTCCACGAAACTTTCTACACTGTATGACATGGTCATTTACAACATTCCTAAACAATAACTACCAAAGGATGAGACCATTAGAACTCCATTCACCACTTTGGAGGAATTATTGCATGTGTGGAGGGAAAAACTCATGGGAAGTCAGCCATGCCCTAAAGCCCGGTTGACAACCTGAGGATAAAAAACCCTCGGTGAAAAGAACTCTCCAAATGAAAACATCCAAAAGTACCTGACCTAACTATGATCCATTCAAACTTATTACATTATCAACCCACGCAGGTGTGCGGAAATTTCGTTTACAAAAATTTTGCTGGAGCATCAGATGCCCAAGTAGAACCAATACTGTCTTCAAAAAATTTGCATCTGGTGATGCATCTTCATGGCACATGAGTTGAACACCGTTGCTAAATGGGTGGTCAACAGTCACCATTGCCAACGTTCTTGATCTAGATGGAGAACACCATACCAGAGTTTTTCCAAGTCATCTGCAATGCCGTATGTTGAAACATATTATATTTTTCTAAAACTATGATTAATCAAAACTTTAAATGCGATTAAAATTAATTAATCATATCTTGATTTCAGGATTCGAGAATCATACCTCGAAGGATCACCAAAAGTTCCGATACCCGAAACCACAAAATCCTCGTAGTTAATTGCGATTAATTAAGGAACTAAACAAGATTAAAATTGATTTAAGTATATCGCGGCTTCGCGTTTCAGGAGTCCTAGTTTGGATGAATACAAGGTAACACTAGATCCGAAATCCCGAAATGGATTAACGTTATAAACGATTAATTAACATAATAAAATTGATTTATTAATACATTAAGGAGTTTCATTTCCTGTTAAACTCACGTTGTTTTGAAAGGTGGATAAATTCAAATTTTCTTTGTGATTTTCCCAAATCACGAGGTATCGACCATTAATGACATTAATATCTGATTTAGGGAAATGATTTCAAATAAGATCCGATTTTAGTGCCTGAATATTTTTATTAAAGAAATTAAACGCGTTGTCAATAAAGGTATACACATGGTTTAGGCCTTTAAGGCAAAGAAGATTTTTTAGTTTTGAATTACATTCTTGTTTTCATAGAGCTAGCTTAGCGAAATAACTATTTTTTTGCATTCTCATTCTCTGTAACATGTAATAGAAATATGAGATTTGATATCATGGCTCCACGGAAAACGCCTAAAGCAACTGGCGAAAGTTCCGGTCAGAACCCAGACGTTATTTTTGTTACTTCACCTAGAAGTATAAGCACGGTTAAAACATAGATGCATGTATTCAACACTATGCAATACGAACTGGTAAACTACCCTGATGATTCAAGCGACAACGAAAAGGATAATGTATCTACCAAATATAAGATTATCGCTCAAGTAGAGATGTGTAAGGTAGAAACAAGGCCGAGGATTTTACCCTACACTGACATGATTGGACGGGCACTGGATCATGTGAATATTCCAACTAGAACTATATTCAACTCTCAAAAGGTAGGCATTGGGTCTTTTCGGCTGGAACACATACAGGTGATGTATAAATTGTCTGCAACATCAAACTTCGTTTATAATTCCAATTTTCTAGTGAATTTTAACAAGGAGTGTGATCAATATGGAAAGAGTCTTTCTGACTTAATCAAGGACTGGTGTTCATGCCCCGAAAAGTTCAGAGCCGATTCTAACGACATATACTCAATCTCATCACTAGAACCACAATTCATGTATATAGCTATGATGATATGTAGACTCTATGGAAAATAGAACACAACCCATTTCTTTCTACCATGGGTACCCATTATACACATTGTGGTAGAAGGATATTCTTTCGATTGGGCCAAGATATTGTCAGATAGTCTGGCTAGTGAAATCACAAAATACCAAACAAAGAAATCCAAAGGGAAACCAACTTCATTCTTCATGTTAGCTTATATTATGGACGCTATCTGTTTCATGACGCCTTTCTTGCTGATGGGCTGGAGTTGGACTCTAGAATGTGCATAACCAATTCATGTTTATCATTCAAAACTATGGGAAGATAAGGCAACAGATTCCTTTTACAAAATCTGTAATTGGGTAGCGGTGCCGATGCAAATTGCTATTTTTTGTCACTCACCTCCTAGAATTTCAGACGTAGTTGCAACCAACCTAGATAAGGTGGTAGACTGGTACATCAAGGAACACTTTTCTTATATTAGAGTTTTTGGTTTTTTAGTTCCCCCCTATGCTCTACCGAAATTTCTACCAGACCGATTGGTGTGCCGTGAGGTCGCACGACAATATGTACTCGACGGGATTAGCAAAGAAATTAAAACCGTGCAGAAAAAGGTATGGCCATCTTTTCCCTTATAGATTGGCATATTTTCTTTATTGGATTTTGGCCACTCCAAAGTGGAAGCTGCGACATTAGAAGAAATAAAACTGGTTAACATTGAATTTAAGAAGCAGGACCTGCAGAAAGTTGTGTGTAACCATATGTCCAGTTGCAATCTTAAAAAGTATGAACATGAAGAATCTCCTCAGGACGAAGTGTTTCAAGGGGTGAGGTCTTACCAATAATTTCTGAGCTGAGTTCGAGCCCCATCACCAGATAAAATATTTGATTTTTACAACTTCCAAAAACACAGAAGGAGTAATCTTCCGAAAGTATTACAAGGGGAAAACCCAATGTCTCCTGCTACACAACAAACAAAGACCCAAAATCTAGAATTCAAAATTTCTAGCAAACAAGAAGCCCTGGGAAAATCAGAAAAGTCAGAGAGCTCAACCCAGAAAAAAGATATCTCGACGATAGAGGTATTTGATGACCAGACCAAAGATCAACTAGAGACGTTAATAAAGAAAGGAGAAGATAGGCTACTGTATTCACCAGATAAATCAAATACAGATGGAACCAGAAAACAATTATCTATAGAAATCAACAGCCCCATTGAGGCTATCATGCCATTACAGTTCACTAGAGGAAACCCTAATGCAGAGGTAATATTCATAGGGGATATCATGCCTATCCCTACTGAAGAAATACCTCCTACCGATTTCTCTTTCAGTAAGAAAAGGAAAGCTGTGGTGAAGAAAGAAATACACCATAAAGAAGGTGAAATTGTCAAAAGGCACATGATATTATTGGATGGACAGAGTTTGGAGGATGAAGATTTTTCTACAGAGGTAGCTGACTCTTTTGGAGCTTTTGCAACAACTAGCCTATTCTCAATTGATAACCTAAAAGAAAGACTGAAGCAGAGAAATCAGATGATAAGTCAGTTGCAAGATCAAATAAGGAATACTGAGAAGAATATCAGAGATGAGTTCAATAAAATACTTGAACAGGCTAGAGCTATTGATAGACAAGATATCCAACTGCTCAAATCCAGTATTTTCCAACAAGATGAATTGGTTAAACAATTACAAAAAAAGGTAAGTTCCACTGAAAAAATGGTTATGGATATAACAACGTTCCAAGATCAAGCATCGAAAGTGCTTAAGAAGCTGGAAATAGCACAACAAATACATTTGTCTAAGGTAGAGATCATCCGAAATCATTTTGAGGAAGTAAATCGATCATTTGATAATATCAGATTCAAAGAAAGAGAGGCTACTGCAACCCATACCACCTTTCAAAAAGTGGTCATGTCATCGGTTAGGGAAGAAGTACCCGTAACTCACAGATTGACCATTGTAGAACAAATAATAGGTGATATAATATTAAAGGCATGGGAGGTCAATATAGCCGAGAGTAAAAGAATGGACAAAGAAATAAAAGAGAATTGCGAAGAGGTTTTTGATTTGCTAAATAAATAATCACTAGGCATTGGAAAGGATGATTTTTCTGATATACTACGACAAATCAACATTGTAAAAAATCAACTTGACATCAAAGAAAGATTAAAGGAAGCTCAGATTGAAATTTCATAGCTAAAGCAGATTGACATCACTCAAATAGATAGATGGATGGTAAAGCCAAATTTGCAGTTACAGTCAAATAACTTTTGAAGATAAAAACATAGAAGAAAGGTTCCCACAATTACAAAAGAAGTTGTATCGTTTTGAGGTAAAAGATGTGATAGAACCTTCTACACTATTAGTACAATTTCTAAACAGGTGCGTCAAATGTCTTGAGAAAGGTGAAATAATGTAACTGCAAAGAGTATTCTTATTATTATTGATATATTATTCATAGGATCAATCCCCATTGTGGATTGATCATGTTGGTTATTGTAATAGGACGAAATCCTCTTTTGCGGATTGATCAAAAGACAATTGTAATAGGCAGAATAAGAAGTCAGCCCTAACAAATATTAAAGAAACCAGAAATATAATAAAGGTGGGTTTACCCACCCAGTTTGAGAAGTCGGCCTTGCCAGTGAAGAGACACTTCACACGTGCCAGACTTGTATAAATAAAGGAGGCTAGCGCCTCACTTAGACACAACTCACTTGCTCATTTTGAGAGACAAGTTCAAATATGCTACCGGAGAAGAAGGAGAGAGAGAGAGTGATGCATATCTGGGAGAGGAATTTTTGTATTTGTTTAAGAGATCTCTTGGCCCTGTATTGGCTATCTATATTAAGGAAGTTTTGCTAGGTTTTCTTCCCCTAGAGGGTTTTCGAGGATAAATGCTGTGCCTCTTGTGATTATGTATTTCTCAGTGATCTTGGATTATGCTATTGTTATTTAATGAAATGCAGACATCTATAATAATGTTAATATCAGAGCCAAGTTGAAGGAAGCATCTTTCACAAGTGTAAAACGTCACTGTTACTGTACATGAAAATTAGGGATTTTTGATGGTGAAGCTTTTCAGCCTCAAAACCATCTAGAAAAGTGTGCCCTCCCCTAAGGATCAATTTGACACTCTCAGCACACCCTTTCAGTGGCTGGATCTCTTGGAAAGTGAAACCCTAGTTTCACAAAGTACCAGAAGTACCAGAAGTACGAAAGTACCAGAGGTACCGGAAGACCAGAAGCACCAGTCCAGAAATCCATAGATAAAGTTTGGAGGAGAAAAATTTGTATTTTCTCAGATCCAAACACACCAGGCTACTCACCTCATCCAAGTGCACCTCCTGGTAAGTTCAGTTTTTGATTTTGAGCACTTTCATTTTTCGGTCATTTTCCTAGCTCCAGGTAAAGATGGCTGCAAGCGTTAAGCTTGTTGACAAGTTAGAAGGAGTGGAAAAATTCCGTGCCTAGAAGTATAATATTGGCCTCATTCTTGAAGAGAATGACCTAGCAAGATTCGTCAAAGAAGAATTACCGAAACCCGATGATGCTGCAGAAAAGACAAAGCATCAAAATGACACAATAAGGGTCAAAAGAATCATTGAAGATTCAATAAAAGATCATCTGATTCCTTATGTGTCATATAAGAACACCTCGAAATAAATGTTTGATGCCTTGACCAGACTATATGAAGGAAATAACATAAACTAGAAGATGAATCTTAGAACTCAACTGAAGAATACAAGGATGCAGAAAGCAGAAATGATTCAGGAATATTTCTCCAAAATCTCAGAATTCAAAGAACATCTAGAAGCTATTGGAGATACCATAGATGAAGACAAAATCATAATGATGGCCCTAAATGGTCTCACAATACCTTGGGATGCTTTCATCCATATGATATGTGCCAGAAAGGAGAAACTGAAGTTTGATAGTTTATGGGAAGAATGCATCCAAGAAGAAACAAGAGTAGGGAATCGTGAAGTGTTACTAGCAAGGGATGATGATCAAGCCCTAGCTAATCACACCAAAGGAGGAAGGAAGAAACCCTACTTCCAAAAGGAGACTCATAAAGAGCCTCAACAATCAAATAAATTCAATCATAAAGAATCTCATCCAAGGAGATTTCAGAATAAAGGACAATGAAAGGAAAGAGACTACTCATTTGTACAATGCTATCATTGTGACAAGATGGGACACATTGTGAAGTTTTGTCCAGCCAGATGAGAAGAATACAAGAGAAAACAGAAGAGGCTCCATGCCCATGTATTCTAAGATGAAGAGCCACATGCAAAGATGATAAGAGAGGAGATCAAAGACCATGTCTTGATCTCGGCCCTTTCAGGATCTGTAACACTTGGAGAGGACACTTGGCTCATTGATAGTGGTGCATCCAAGCACATGACAGGACAAAGAAACATTCTCTCTTGTATCTCAGAGAAGAAGTTTTCTCAGAAAGTGACACTTGAAGACGATTACCAATATCCCATCAAGGGAGTGGGAGAATCAAACCATAAACTGAATTCAGGGAATTCACTAAAAATGAAGGATGTACTATATGTAATAGGCTTGAAGAAGAACCTACTCTCCATTTCAGATTTAGAAAAGAAAGGCTTCAGATTTTCCTTTATAGATGGAGAATTTCTTATGTGGGCTAAGGGAGAAACCTTAAATGAAGCAATCATCATTGGTAATGAAGAAAATGACTTGTATAAATTAAAGGGTCACTCAGAGGCTACCATGAACCACACCATTGAAAACTCATGTGAGCTTTGGCATAGAAGGTTATCCCACATCAACTACAAGGCACTACCATACATATGCAAAGCGGTCACAGGATTACCAGAACTCAAAGGGGACCATAAAGGCGTATGCGATGGATGTGCACAAGGAAAGAATATCAAGAACCCGTTTCCGAAGAGGGACAACAAGACATAAGGAGTCCTAGAACTCATCCATTCAGATGTGTATGGCCCAATGCCATCATCCTCCATTAGCAGGTATGTATATTATGTATCATTCATTGATGATTACTCTCGTAAAACCTGGATATATTTCTTGAAGACTAAAGATGAAGTGTTTAGTAAGTTCAAGGAATTCAAAGCCTTGATAAAGAACCTTTCTGAAAGAAAGATTAAGATACTCAGGTCAGATAATGGAGGAGAATATACCTCAAAATAGTTTTTGAACTTCTACAAAGATGTTGGGATCAATATGGAACTCACTACTCCCTATAATCCCCAACAAAACGGTGTAGCTGAACGGAAGAGCATAACCATACTGGAAGCTGTGAAGACTATGATCCATGATCAAGATCTTCCTATGTGATTATGTGAAGAAGCAACAATGGCAATTGTTTATGTGCAGAACTGATTATCCCATAGTGCACTTGGGCTCAAGACACTGAAAAGAAGCTAGAGGTAAGCCATCTCAAAATATTTGGCTGTCTAGTGTTTATTCATATACCTAAAGAAACGAGAAACAAGCTAGACCTTTCAGGAAATAAGGGAATATTTGTGGGATACCTTGAGGTCTTCAAGGCCTTCAGAAACTATATACCAAGTCAACATCACATTGAGATCAATAGGGATGTGACCTTTGATGAAGATTCAACACTCAAGAAATCTAAACTGTGCCAACTTGAAGAGGTATATGAAGAGGAACCCGTAATCCCCAATACTGCAATGAGGAAGGTTCCCAGACCTGTAGAACCAGTGAGGGAAGTCATAACTTCCCCTGATGAGGAACTTCTAGAATACCATGATATAGTAGAAGTGAAAGAACCTCCTAAGATGAGGATCCTCCATAAAAGAAAGCCAGCTTGGGCTAGAGAGCTTATTCAAGATGGAGAGAAGTACAGTGTTCCCCAAGGAACTATGAGACAGGTGAAAAGACCAAAGTCATTCTTCAGTTATACGACTTTTATGTGTGATATCCTAGAAGAGGAGCCTACCTGCTTTGAAGAATCCATTCAGAGAAAAGAATGGGCAGATGCCATGACAGAGGAATACCAATCCATAATGAAGAACGAAGTATGGGAAATAGTTCCCAGATTGAAGAATAAAGATGTGGTATCCTCCAGATGGATATTCAAAATAAAACATGTTGTTGATGGAAGTATTGAGAAGTATAAAGAAAGATTTGTCGCTCGTGTCTTTTCCCAGAAGAAAGGCATTGACTATGAAGAGACATTCGCTCCTGTGGCCAGATACACTTTGATCAGAACCATCATAGCTCTTGTAGCTAAGATGAAGTGGAAGCTGCACCAGATGGATGTGAAGACAACTTTCCTAAATGGTGTTATCGAAGAGGAAGTGTATATAGAGCAACCTCAAGGATTTGAGGTTGAAGACATGAAGTCTCATGTCTATAGATTGAAGAAAGCCTTATACGGATTGAAGCAAGCTCCTAGAGCTTGGTATGGCCATATAGATAGTTTCTTGACGAGTTTAGGCTTTACCAAGAGTAAAGCAGAATCAAATCTCTACTTCAAAAGTTTAGGCTTTACCAAGAGTTTAGGCTATATGTGGATGACTTGTTCTTAACTGGAGAAGAAAAACTCATCACTGAATGTAAAAAGAGACTTGCCTCAGAATTTGAAATGAAATACCTTAGCCTAATGAATTATTTCTTAGGTCTTGAGGTATGGCAGAGTCATGAGAAGATCTTCCTTAACCAAGGTAAGTATACGGTCAAAATATTGAAGAGATTCGACATGTTGGAATGCAAGCCCATGAATACACCCATGGAAGAGAAGCTGAAGCTGCTGGTCGATACTTCGTCAGAATTGATTGATGCCACAATGTATAGAAAAATTATTGGATCACTGATGTACCTGAAAAACACCAGACCAGACATTTGTTTTGCCGTGAACACCTTGAGTCAGTTTTTGGTAGAAGCCAGACATGTTCACCTAGTGGCTGCAAAACATGTGATGAGGTACCTTAAAGGTACAATAGATTATGGTCTCAGCTATGATGGAGATCATGGTTTCACATTGAGTGGATATACTGATGCAGATTGGGCAGGAAGTGTTTTTGACAGGAAAATCACTTCAGGATACTGTTTTAGTTTGGGATCAGCTATGATCTCGTGGCAGAGTAGGAAGAAATCTAGTATTTCTCTCAGCACAGCGGAAGCAGAATACATTGCTGCATGTTCTGCTAGCTGCGAAGCTATATGGCTTTGAAAGTTGCTGACCAACATTTTTAACTTAGAGATGAGAGCAACCTTGATTCTATGTGACAACCAGAGCTACATAAAAATGACAGAGAATCATGTATTCCAGGACAGGTCGAAGCACATAGAGATCCATTATCATTACATCCATGACATGGTATAGAGAGGAGCCTTAAATCTCTAGTACATTAGCACAGATGAACAAGTTGCTGACGTGTTGACCAAGCCCCTATCTCGTGTGAAGTTTGAGTACTTCTGAAATAAGCTTGGCATAGTCTGAAAGGACCTTCCTCGAAAGGGGGAGTAGTTGCTGTGATGAGATATTCCCTGCTTCTGACCTTGTGGTTGTGACGTAAAGTAGGACGTGTACCTTTCTTCTAACCCAGTTGTCAGACGTAAAGAAAGAAGAGATGTGTTCCTTGCTTCTAACCCAGTTTTCAGACGTAAAGCACGAAGATATGTGTTCCTTTCTTCTGACCCAGTTGTCAGACATAAAGAAAGAAGAGATGTTTTCCTTTCTTCTGACCCAGTTGTCAGACATAAAGCAAGAAGAGATGTATTCCTTGCTTCTGACCTAGTTGTCAGATGTAAAGCAAGTTGAGATGTTCCTTGCTTCTGACCTAGTTGTCAGACGTAAAGAAAAATGAGATGTTCCTTTCTTCTGACCTAGTTGTCAGACATAAAGCAAGATGAGATGTTCCTTGCTTCTGACCTAGTTGTCAGACGTAAATCAAGATGAGATGTTCCTTGCTTCTGACCTAGTTGTCATATGTAAAGCAAGATGAGGTGTTCCTTGCTTTTGACCTAGTTGTTATACGTAAAGCAAGATTATATGATGAGACTATCATTGAGCTTCCAGCTGGATAGCTGTGACGTAAATCCAACCTAGTATCCTGCTTCCGACCGGATGGTTGTGACGTAAATCAGGACGAGTATCTTGCTTCCAGCTTGAGTGCTGTGACATAAAGAAAGACGATGAGATGAGACAAGTACTGAGCTTCCAGCTTGACAACTGTGACGTAAAGCTAGTCTTGTATTATGATGAGCCAGCCTTGTGTTGTGATGATGATGATGTATCCATTTTTATAATAATACATATTGATGCAGATGATGATGGCATTCCTTTGAGAATGACGATGCTACTGATGAAGAAAACTTTCGATGATTTATAGATACGTCAGTCAGTGTTCCAATATGATATTGATGATGTCGTCCTCTCACCCACTTGATGCTGTTGATGATGCTGTCCTCTCTCTCTCGCATGATGCTGTTGAAGAATACCCTTCTTGTTAAGGGGGAGTTTTGAAGTAATGTAACTGCAAAGAGTATTCTTATTATTATTGATATATTATTCATAGGATCAATCCCCATTGTGGATTGATCATGTCGGTTATTGTAATAGGACCAAATCCCCTTTTGCGGATTGGTCAAAAGACAATTGTAATAGGAAGAATAAGAAGTTGGCCTCAACATATATTAAAGAAGCCCAGAAATATAATAAAGGTGGGTTTACCCACCCAGTTTGAGAAGTCGGCCCTGCCAGTGAAGAGACACTTGACACATGCCAGACTTGTATAAATAAAGGAGGCTAGCGCCTCACTTAGACACAACTCACTTGCTCATTTTGAGAGACAAGTTCAGATCTGCTACCGAAGAAGGAGAGAGAGAGTGGCACATATCTGGGAGAAGGATTTCTGTATTAGTTTAAGAGATCTCTTGGCATTGTATTGGCTATCTATATTAAGGGAGTTTTGCTGGGTTTTCTTCCCCTAGAAGGTTTCCCAGAATAAATGCTGTGTCTCTTGTGATTGTGTATTTCTCAATGATCTTGGATTATGCTATTGTTATTTAATGAAATGCAAGCATCTATAATAATTGTTAGGATATTTAGACACTTAGGAGTTAGTTAAGATCTACTTGGTCTAATATGTCGTTAGGTAAAAGTGTGTTTCTTTAGTATGCATTAGTATTCATTTGTAGTTAGGCAATCCAACGATCACGATATATTCCCGACATAGAGTGATCCGACGGTTCATACTCTCCTCGATCTTAACGACCATTGATCCATGGCTTAACACTCGATTGGTCCATGATATCTATTTAAAGAGCATGGAGGGTCATTTTCCGATGATCGATTGTCAAAAACTCTCTTGTAAAATCTCTCTGTAATCTTTTTCTTTGCATTAATAAACTGTTCCAAGTGGCCGCGTTGGATGGGGCCGTGGATGTTTCCCTGTAAGGGTTTTACCACGTGAAAACATCGGTGTGTTGATCTTTGATATGGTTATGTGAGTGGTTACTAAAGGTGTTTGTACTCTGTTGGAATACCTGTGTTGTTGAACATGGTATCAAAGCATGTTTGAAGACCCTCTCCTGTTGTAGATCGAGATCGTGAAGCCGAGTTGCCTCATCTCCATTTTATGGAATTTTTGTACATTTTTGGGCTAAAAGGACTGTTCCATTGCGTCCAGAGCATGCTTTTCATTCAGGAACACTTTTCGTTTCACTCGAAAAGGTTTCCGTTTCACTCGAAAAGGTTTCCGTTTCACTCGAAAAGGTTTCCGTTTTCCCAAGATACGGCCATTACAGTCAGAATCCAGAGGTATAAAGTCTGAATACGCATTTTTAAATTTTTGCAAAGTTTTGATTTTATTTCGGTTTGTATTTTTTTTTCCGGGCTGCTACTCTTTTAGATATGTGTATTCTCTTTGCCCCGTGCCTTGTGCGATCTTGGAAAATCAGAAACAGATAGGAAAAGGTGCATCTTCCGGGTAAGCTAACCGAGATCTAACCCTTGTTGTCATCGAGAAGCAATTTTTTTTTCTTGTGTGGAAAGAGTTTTTTTGGAGCATGCTCTCCAAGGCCGTCTTCCAAAACAACAACAACAACAAAAACACCCCCAATCCTCCTTCTGAACATTACAATATGTTTTTCTAGATCAGTTGGTTAAAACTTGCCTTATTAAGTAAGAGGTCTTGAGTTCAAGTCTCTCTTTTGTTACTTTTTTTGAAAAAGTT
>ML811371.1:49799-60205 GCA_009831015.1 Picea engelmannii | reverse complement strand
GTTCTTAAGGGGGGATGTTAGGATATTTAGACACTTAGGAGTTAGTTAAGATCTACTTGGTCTAATATGTCGTTCGGTAAAAGTGTGTTTCTTTAGTATGCATTAGTATGCATTTGTAGTTATGCAATCCGACGGTCACGATATATTCCCGACATAGAGTGATTCGACAGTTCATACTCTCCTCGATCTTAACGACCATTGATCCATGGATTAACACCCGATTGGTCCATGATCTCTATTTAAAGAGCATGGAGGGTCATTTGCTGATGATCGATTGTGATAAACTCTCTTGTAAAATCTCTCTGTAATCTTTTTCTTTGCATTAATAAACTGCTCCAAGTGTCCGCGTTGGCTAGGGATGTGGATGTTTCCCTGTAGGGGTTTTACCACGTGAAAACATTGGTGTGTTGATATTTGATCTGGTTATGTGAGTGGTTACTGAAGGTGTTCGTCCTTTGTTGGAATACCTATGTTGTCGAATAATAATGGCTTAAACATTAACATTCTACACTATTAGTACAATTTCTAAGCAGGTGCGTCAAATGTCTTGAGCAAAGTGAAGGAAGTACTTCAAAGAGTCAATGAAGTAACTTATGTATACCTATTCTGCCAGTATGAGAAAGAGATAGAGAAGAACCAAGTCTGATGATTCAAGTTTTCATTTTGTAATCGTTATTAGCTAGGAATAACGAGAATTCCAACTGCCTAGGGTTGAGAACCTCTTGTATAAATATATTTTTGAAAGACTAAAATAAGGCTGCTTCTTGCCGATTGTAATAGAGAAATCTCTCCTTTTTAAGAATTAATACAAGTGTAGACCAGAGATTCCATATTTCATCCAGTTTGAGTTATGTGTTCTACTGTCTTTACGCATTTCGACATCTTTTTATATATTTCTTTAATGAATGCCTGATCGTAATTTAGTACAAATTCTATTGTGGTTATATGTTTCATTTAGTTCAGATCTGATTGCTTACAAATTTTCCTCTGTGTTTTCTATTAGAAAATACAAGACCTGTGAGTTAGTTAGATTGATACATTTTATGATTCATTAAAGATTACATAATCTATATTCTTCTTCTATAGCAGAGTAAGATTATTCTGTGATTGATGCCTTGCTTTGTTTAACAACTTTATGTTTTTCTCTCGTTACATTCATTATTTTCAAATTTAACTCAGATACGAAAAATGACCTCTGAGCTATTATACCATTAATTCAATTTTAGTAACTTTTCTTGTTTAATTGCAAATAGAAAAAGCAAATATTAAAAAACAATAGATTCTTTGACTGTTTCTTTTCTCCATGATTGTACCTGTTGCAAGTCAGCCCAATATTGAACCTGGTCTTAAATATCAGACCAACATTGCTTTAACCGTGTTTAATACCATCTTAGAGACCACTAATACCCAGTTTGAGGTTGAATGCTCATGGACAGTGATTGAACAAGACATAAGTGTTCGCGAACGTTGGGAAGCTAGACAAAGACAACTTATGAATCAACCATAACTTATTTTTATTAAAAGTATTGATCTTCTTTTCATATTAAAACTCTCTTTATTTTGTGATGCCTGACATTATTCTATGAGCCTTAAGTATAAACTCAGGAACAACATCTTTTTGGCGCCGTTGCCGGGGACAAAGAATCAAAATTATTTTTCCCTGGGAGAATGACATTGGTAAGTTTCAATCTTTGATAGTGAACAAAGATTGAATAAATTATAAGGATAATTCTTATCTCTCACTTGGCGAATCCACAACTAATAAATTGGCATTTAATAAAAAAAATACTAGAAAGAATCCCGATGTTAAGCAAACTTCGCCTGTATCCGATCCTGAAAAACTTCTGAAACCAAGAAGATACCTTAAACAGACTACTTCATCAACAAGTAAGATTTATCAACCCAAATCCATGCAGTCAAATTCTAAGAGTCTACTTGAGCATTTATCTTCAAAATAAGGTTCTACCCAATTACGAGAAATATCCATCGATAAAATCCAAACCCTAGAACCTAAGTTTGTTTTACCCGATTTTAAAACATAAGACTTTTCCAACTATATTTTTGACCAATAGAGGTAAAAGATATATCTCATTTCCCACTTCGATTGACAATTCATCAGTTCTTGAAGTTCAATTTCCAACCCCTCAAAATTTAGAAGAGTATACCTTATACCTTGATTCGACTCCTATTGGTTCTCTTGTGTACACATCCTGTGAGTTCGAAGAAACCAGTCCTCATTTTCCAAGTCCCTCTGTTTCAATTTTTCTGTCCCCTGACAATCAATTTCCTGAAACCTTTCTGCTTCATCCAGATGCAACTGAAGGGTCACTACACATATTTAAAATTCTTCTCTATAATCTCCCAGTTTTACCCTCTAAATTATCAATGGTTGCGGCTAGAGGAGGTGGTGGAGGTGGTGGTCAAGTACCACCTCCATTTCCTAGAATTTTTGCCAAAGTAGTTGCTAGGTATGCTCCTTTGGTCCTCCCAGTTCCTCTCCATGATCTACCTAAACATTATATGAAAAAATTGCTGAAATTCACAGGAGAGGGATATTTAACTGCGACTGAACACATAAATTTCTTCGATGAATTCCCTGATATCCTTGGAATTGAACACAAGGATTTTTATTCAAGATTCCTAGTTCAAAATTTTGAAGGACAGGTGAGAACTTAGTTCCAAGGACTGCCAACATATTCCATAGGATCATATGATGAGTTAGAAATCACCTTTCTTAGACAAAGGGGAGAGATAATACATCACCTTTATTATCTAACCGAGTTTTGAGCTTTAAGAAAGAAAACTTTGGAAACAGTTCTCAAATTTAATCAAAGATTTAATAGATTATCTAACAAGATTCTAGCTAAGGTTAAACCATCCCAGCCTGCCGCAAAAGTAACCTATGCCAGTGCTTTTGACCTTGATTTTTTATTATTATTGAGAGAAAGAAGATCTATCGATCTCACCGAAATGCAAGATGATGCTGTGGAAATTGAGTCAAACATGATGGCATTAGGGAAGTTAAAAGGCAAATTTGAGATGGGAAATAAAGAAATTAGGTGATTCAGGGAAAAAGCAGGACCCTCCAGAGTTGGAAGGTCCTCGGAAGATAAGATGGACGACATGGCTAAAATTGTCAAAGAATTGTCGAATAAAATATCGAGAATGGAATTGGACCAATCAAAGAATGATCAGTTCCCTAGAAAGGATTTCATAAGGAATCCTAACCCTCAAATACAACAAAGACAAATTAGGAATGAAGAACAAAAGATTCAATCCCCCTTTAAGAATGAAAATTTTATAGGAGGAGAAGACATGCAAAATTTTGAGGAGTTCGAGGAAGATATCAATAATCTTGGCGATGATTATAAGGAACCTTAATTGACGAGACAAGATTATGAAAAATATATACACGCAGAAGGTTGGTCTAATAACAATGAGATTATGAATATTACAAATGAATCTGCTTACCAATGAATCACTGATAATATAATGGTCGAGCTCCAACAAAAATATAATCTAAGGCCTAGAAACATAAATGTCACAACTTCCCTACCGAAGAAAGTTTTGTCGAGAGGGGAAACATACAAGGCATCTCCAAAAGCTGCTGAAAAATAGACTGTTAAAAGCAAGGCCACTGATACACAATTTACCAAGACAAAAGCAACAGAAACACCAGTTGTTAATACAAGAACAACGAAAATTCGCATGGCAGAAACAAAAATAGATGAAACAAAAGAAAGACAAATTAATAAATCAGAAAAAAGGGAAATAGAAATCTAGACTAGAGAAGCCGATATGACAGTGGGAAGTTTTAATTTAGAGAATGAGATTAATAAAATCAATATCCTTGTACCTCTGGTCGAATTAGCAAAAAACCGTACATACAGGAAAAAAATTGCCAAAACGATAAATTTTTCAGATATTGAGAGTTAGGCTGAGGTTATAAATTTGGAAGATGATAAACCAAATATAATCTTTGGCCCGCACTTTGAATGTGCCAGAGATATCGTCGCTCCCTTTTATACTACGCTAACTGTACATGACCATGTGATTTATAATTGCATGCTTGATTCTGGAGCTTCTCACAACGTGATGCCCAAAGGTATTATGGATAGAATAGGTCTTGAAATTACTCGACCATATAGAGATATGTATTCTTTCGATTCGAGAAAAGTCAAATGTGTGGGTATGATTAAAGATTTAGTGGTTAATCTTTCTCAGATACCTGTAAAAAGTATTCTGATGGATGTGGTTGTTGCTGATATACCTCCAAATTATGGCATGTTGTTATCCAGGTCTTAGGGCGCCAAACTTGGAGGATCCCTTCAACTCAATATGACATATGCTACAATCCCGATTTTCGGTGGACATTTCACCCGCTTGTACAGAGAAACAAGGCTAGCATTTATAGTAAGTGATTCGTTGAATCCGAATAAATACCTTGTTTATATCATAGATCAAGATTTAGGAAACTGTATTTTATCAATAGATGATGACTTAGAGAATTGTACAGAAAAAGGAAAAAAAGAAAAAACCAATAAAGATGTATATAGTACTGGAATTTGGAAAATGTATTTTGATGGTGCTTCGTCATGTGAAGGAGCAGGAGATGGAGTGATTTTTGTGGTACCTGGAGACGCGTTTGTTATTCCTTTCTCTTACAGGTTACAATGGGATATTGATTACACCAACATTGTGTGCGAGTATGAAGCTTTGGTCCTAGGATTAGAAGCTGCCAAGAAGTTGAAAATTAAAAACTTGGAAGTCTATGGTGATTCAGAATTAATTATAAAACATATAAATCATTAGTACCAGGCTAAACACCCAAGGATAAGGTCTTATATAAATTGTGCCTAGGACCTGATTGATTTTTTTTTTCTCATCGGTTAATGTTCACTACATTCCCAGAGCAGAAAATCAACAGGTAGATTCATTGGCCAAAGCTTCTTAAACATTTGTACATCCTACTGTTTTCAAACTAAAATATCATATAGAAATGAGGCACAAACCTTCAATACTAAACAATATACAACACTGGCAGGTTTTTGAAGATGATGAACAAATCAAAAAGTTCCTAGAAATGGTGGATGACTTTGCTGAAATACATATTGACCAAGAAAATCATAATGATCCTGTTTGGATTATGAAGGAAGGGGAATATCCTCAAGAATTTCAAGATAAGATTGCTAATCATCATATGTTGATACTGAAAAATAATCAGATCCCCAAAGGTCTGATTCCATTGGAGAGACTATTTAATCACCATGACATTTCCTTGAAGTCTACTTTACAACCTCAGCCAAAAGAAGTTGAAGATTTTGATATAGGCACCAAAGAAACTCCCAGGTTGGTAAAACTATCTAAGTACCTTCCTCTCGAAATAAAAAGTAAATATGCTGAGTTTCTCAAGAAATACAAGGATGTTTTTGCTTTGTCCTACGATGTATTAAGAACCTATGATACCACCATAATTGAACACAAAATTCCTCTAAAGCAGGATGTTAAACCCTTCAGGCAGAAGATTAGACAAATAAATCCTATATTATTGCCTGTGATAGAGAAAGAGGTAAAGAAACTTTTTGATGCCAATATTGTTGTCCCACTCACTCTGAATGGGTGGCAAATTTAGTTTCGGTCAGGAAGAAAAATGGTGAAATAATATTGTGCGTTGATTTAAAAAATTTAAATAGATTATCACTCAAAGATAATTATCCCTTACCCAAAATGGATCACGTGTTCGAAAAAGTAGTGGGAGCTAATAAAATGTCTATGATTGATGGCTTTTCACGCTACAATCAAATTGCAGTCCATGATGATGATAAAGAGAAAACTGCATTCACCACCCCATGGGGCACCTTTATGTATGATAAAATGCCATTTGCTTTAATGAATGCAGGAGGCACTTTCCAACGAGCTATGGACATTGCTTTTGTCGGTGAAAGAGATAAGTTCGTTGTCATTTACCATGATGATCTAACTGTGTTTTCTAAGTCTAATAGGAGCACCTGATACACCTCAAACAGAAGTTCGAGAAATGCCAAAAAATTGGTTTGTCTTTGAATCCTAAGAAATCTCATTTTGCAATGTAGGAAGGTAAAATTTTGGGTCATATAGTGTCTAAATATGGAATTAAAATTGAACCAAAAAGGGTCGAAGCTATAAATTCTATAAATATTCCTAGGAATAGAAAAGCGATTTGGTCTTTTTTAAAAGCAATTAATTTTCTAAGGAGATTTACCCCAAACTTTGCTGAAATTGTAAAATTGATTACAGATATGCTCAATAAGGACAACGAGGTCAAGTGGGAAGCTGAAACCAAAGTGTCATTCAAACATATTAAAAGGGTTATAGGCGAAGCACCAGTACTGACAAGCCCACATTATATGAAAGAGTTCATGATTTTTTCATTCACTTCTGAACATACTATCGTGGTTGTACTATTACAAAAAAATGATGAGGGTTTCGAGCAACCAATCAATTTTTTTAGCAAAATTCTCAGAGATGATGAACTCAAATACGATATATTGGAAAAACAAGATTATGCAATGGTGAAAGCCCTAAAATATTTCAGAACTTATGGGATACATTCTAAAATCATAGCATATGTACTCACCAGTTCCATTAAAGATATATTGGTTCAACCCAATAGTGATGGAAGGAGAGGCCGATGTCTTGCTAAAATTCAAGAGTTTGATCTGGAAGTAAAACCGATGAAGCTTGTCAAAGGACAGTGTTTGGCCAAGCTTCTATCCGAATCTAATATTAGAGTGCTTGGAATAAATTATTTGCAAGCTTATGAAAAAATTCCAGATATAGAAGAGTTCAACGACCAAATGCCTACAACTCAAATCCAGGATAAGTTCTCTTCCTTAGCTTGGTATAGTGACATAGTTTCGTATTTATTGACTCTTCAATGCCTGAGCAACATGACTCCTTCTAAAGAAAGATCGTTGAAGTTGCACATAGTATAATATTATATTGTAGATGGTCAACTATATTGGAAGGATCCTCTGGGTTTCTTATTGAGTTTTTTAATAGAATCCGAAATAGAGAAGGCCATAGACGAGTTTCATGAAGGAGTGTGTGGAGGACATCACACATGGAGAGAAACAACCTATAAAATCCTAAGAGTGGAATATTATTGGCCGAAATTATTCACTGATGTGAATGCTAAAGTCAAAGCTTGTAACCCCTGTCAATTATTCACAGGTAAGCAAAATATTCCTGCACTACCTTTGGTGCCCGTAAAAAATGAAGCTCCATTTTAACAATGGGGCTTGGATTTCATAGGTGAGATACATCCTCATTCAAGTTGTCACAACCCCACTATGGCATAATAATTTTTTTTTCTCCTTTTTTCGAGGGACAGAATCCCCGAAATCCTACGGGGCTTAGCACATGCTAGCTCTTCCCCTTTTCCCACCTTCATGTGATCATTGATCATGATCACATGCCAAACAACTAGGCTCCTTTTCGTATTTCACGACTCAACGGTATAAGCGAGTCAAGTCTTTCGACTCTGCAAACCCCGAAATACCGAAATGACGAAGAGGTTTCGATCAACAATTATCCCCCTGGGGTATGCCTTGGTCCATATGGCCACTTTTCATGAGACCATAGTCTTATTCCCTTCGATATTTATGAATACGAGAGCCTGACCTCTTGTCATCGGGACTCCCGAATTCCTAATTTTTGATTTCCCAAAATGGCCTTCATCACATTAGCCCTCCTGGCTATGCCCCAATCCAGGTGACCATTCCTCATAAGACCTCCATCCTATTTCTTTCGGGATTTATGAATATGAGAGCCCGACCTCTTATCATTGGGACTCCTGAATTCCCAATTTGTGAAATCTCGATGGACTCTTCCTTTTGGGATTCTCCCGAAGTCCTGGATTATTTCCATGTGTCCTCCACGGATGGACGGTCTAGATTGTTTCACGATTTTGCGACTTGCGAGGTCAAAATGATCACCTTCCTCTTTTGTTTCTTGATGTTCGAATCCCCGAAATGGGTGATCTTGTGACACATGGCCTCCCTAAATTGGACGATCCAGATCTATTTTGGGATTTCCACCATGGAGTGTCCCAATCTCTCGTCATCAGGACTTCTGAAATCCTGAAGTCCAAAGCCCCGATACCAACTCCTCTTTCAGGACTTTCACCTTTGTTCATGAGGGATTAACCCTCATGCATCTCCTGACAGATCCAACGACTATCGAGTTTTCTAGCTAATATCTGACGGTTCAGATCTGTCCCGCGCTGTGCACTCTCCCGCTGCTTCCTGGACATGAAAAACCAACGGTCCAGATACTCCCACAGAACTTGGGGATCTACGGTCTTGATTCCTTCGTTACTCATGAAGATAAAGGAAAATGGCTAAGGCATTTAATTCCCTCATTTATTCCTCCAATCTAATGGTCGTGAATGACCATAGATCTTCCAACAGGATCTCGTCCGTCGATCGATACTTATCACCTCATGCATCTCCTAATAGATCCAACGACTGTCGGGTTTTCTAACTAAGATCTAATGGTTCAGATCTGTCCTGCACTGTGAACTCTCCCATTGCTCTCTGGATGTGGAAAAACCAATGGTCCAGATACTCCCACGGACCTTGGGGATCTACAGTCCCGATTTCTTGGCTACTCACGAAGATAAAGGAAAAGGGGTAAGGCATTTAATGCCCTTGTTTCTTCCTCCAATCTAACGGTCGTGAATGACCACAGAACTTCCGACAGGATCTCGTCTGTCGATTGTTACTTATCCCTACGCTGCTATTTCAGGATTTTGAGAGGTCCATTCTTCCTCGTACAGGATTCCTAAGACTTGCGCCTTCAAATCCTTTTTCAGGTTCTTGGTAAGTTTTCCAAGAGAGGGTATCTCTGTGGAGAGATCTATTCTAGGTATTCCCGAGGACGAATAAGGGAATAGATTTCCCAAAAGCAGACTTGAAGTCCAAATTAATTCAATATGCGTATATATATGTACAAATCTATCTATCAAGATAAGCCATATGGATCTATTCCGGGTATTCTTGGAAATGAATAAGGGCATAGATTTTACGAAATCAGTCTTGAAGTCTGAATTAGATTGGTATACATATATATAAATATATCTATAAACATAAGCCATACGTGGTCCTTCCAATAAAAGCATGCAACCACCATTTCTGATCAAAACACCACACAGACAGTCTTATACTCAAACCATTCATAAACTGCACTAACTATGAGCATACATGTCATCATATAAATTTCAATATGCAAGATGTAAAGAAATTATCAGAAATAACACCAGATGTAATTGCAAATGCTAAGAGGGGTGCTCATTTCCACCCAACCGTAGGCTCAACAACTCCCAATGGATTTACCACTAGCCACCCCCGAGCTGAGACCATGATGCTACGAGACTGAGTCTTTGTTTTCCAGTGACCAAGAATGAAGGTTACTCCCCTTCTTCTCCGCTATCACTCACTCTGTATTTTTCCAGAGTTCTCCTTCTTTCCCTCACGTCTGCCCCTGATCCCACACTCTTCCTGCTTTTTCTCCTTTCGGCGAGGTTGCATGTGGCACAATATTCCTCACGGTGGTTAGGTCTAAGGACTCTACGGATGGGCGGTTCACCCCCATCCCTCATTACTCATGAGGATCCCTTTACCTACCAACCTGGTGAGTCATTTAATTTGGGGCCAACAACTAAGTCTTGGTTCTCCGGGCTAGTGAAGTCCAAATACGGTATTGGTTTCGGTGGAAGTTAATTCCACCATTCCAAGTGCCTTCCACTGCCTTTATTCATCTATCATGGTCTCTTTTTTAGCACATCCCCCTCTCAGCAGTCCTGCAATATACATATTATAATATCATTCACATTCATTGACCTTTTTCACAAGGTCCATTCACATCACACATTCACATTTCTGAGTTTGCCACAATACTTGGCCAGTGTAGTTATTTTTACAGACTGGGGGAAACAGGGTGTTACAATTCCCTCCCCCTTAAAGAAACATCGTCCTCGATGTTCTATCTATCAACTTTGACATGCATGTACAGGTATAAACAAAATCGGATATGCCCATTTCATGGCATCCTCCATTTCCCATGTAGCCTCATCTGGGCTAAAATGTTTCCACTGCACCTTGACCTGTGCAATGGTTCGGTTATGGAGCGGGGTTTCCTTTATGTCCAATATGCATTGAGGTTCTGGTAGAAATTCTCCCTCCGGTTCCATCTAGATCACAGACCAATCGATTATATGATTAGCATCATGTACATATTTCTTTAATAATGAAACATGGAAAACATTATGTTCTTTTACTATGGGAGGAAGTGCTAGCCTGTAATGATCCCAAGCCAAAGTCTTTCTTGGAATCACTAACTACTACTAATTTATTGAGTTATTAAGT
>ML811371.1:24105-49216 GCA_009831015.1 Picea engelmannii | reverse complement strand
ACTCCCAGGGTTAATCTTCTATTCTTCTGTTGAGTTATCTTTTACTCCTTTATCCTTTTCCTTTCTTAAGTCAACTTAAAAATATAACTTTTAACTTCTTGACTTCCCCCCCTCAGTGTGAGACTATGACCTAGTGGGGGTGCACTGAGTCTCCTCATCACCTCTCTAAGAGGTGGGGGACATTACATAGTCTATAGGCTACAAGTCCCACTCTATCTAGGATCTCAAAGGGTCCACAACACCGAGGTGCTAACTTAGCACAAGCTCCCATTTTCAGGGAACTTTTCCTGGTCCTAACTCTGAGATATACATGATCTCCCACTATGAACTCTCTTGGAGTTATCTTTTGGTTAGCATAACTTTTCTGTCGATTTTGAGCGACCTTCAGGTTTTGTTTTATCTGAGTCACTTGCTGTTCCATTTCTTTCAACATGTTGGGTCCAAAAGAAATTCTGTTTACGTGATTACTCTAGATGACTGGAGTGTTACACAATCTACCATAGAGGACTTCAAAGGGACTCATCTTTAAGGATGCATGATAGCCGTTGTTGTAGGTGAATTCTACCAGTGGCAGGTAGTCTTCCCACTTCTTGGGTCGATTCATTACATGCATTCTTAGCATGTATTAAAGTATTTGGTTCACTCTTTTTGTCTGCCTGTCGGTTTGAGGGTGATAGGCAGTGTTAAACAACAACTTGGTCTCTAAACCCACCATCAGTGATTTCCAAAAGTTGGAAGTAAATTTCGTGTCTCTGTCAGACACGATCTCTTTCGGCATACCATGCAGTCTGAATATCTCCTTCATGAATACTTGGGTGATATTGATTGCTTTGCAAGTGGATTTGACGAGGATGAAATGAGCAGACTTGCTCAATTTATCCACCACTACCATGATGACATCGTTTTGTTTGGTCGATGTTGGTAATCCAGTGATGAAATCCATGGAGATGGTTTCCCATTTCCATTCTGGGATTGGTAGAAGTTGTAATAATCCTGCTGGGTGTCAGTGTTCTACTTTAACCTGTTGGCACTCTATGCATTTGGCCAAGTACTCGACTATGTATTTCTTCATTCCAGGCCAATAGAATTGTCTCCTAGTGGCCGTGATCATCTTTTGGTATCCTAGATGACCAGAATAGGGTCTTTTATGTAGTTCGTCCAGTATGAACCTCTTCAAGTCATCACAATTCAGAATATAAAATCTGCTTCTGTAAGTGAGCAGGCCTCCTTCGGTCATCTGGTAGCCTTCATATTTTACTCTAGCGGGTTCTTGCTGTAGGTACATGGTCACGGTCTGGATGAAGGGATCTGTTTCTTGTGCATTTCTGATTCTTTCCTTGACATCTGTCTTGTAGGTGCTCACCACTGCTAGGTGAATTGTTTTCATACTTCTGCTAAGGGCATCGACCACCCTATTTTCCTTTCCTTTAATGTGTTTGATTTCAAAATCAAACTCGCTAAGGAGGGCCATCCACCTAGATTGTCTAGCATTGAGCTTTGGTTGATCAAACAGGTATCACAATTCATAGTGATCTATCATAAGTACAAATTTTCTTCCGAGGAGGTAATGCCTCCACATTTTCAAGGCATGCACTATGACAACCAGCTCTAGATCATGGGTCACATAGTTGACTTCATGGTCGTTCAATTTTCAGGATTCATAGCAGATCACACTTCCTTCCTGCATAAGGACTCCTCCGAGCCCTTCCTTATAGGCATCTGTTCACACGAGGAAGTCAACTTCTGGATTGGTGATCTTCAACACGGGTGAATGGGTCAGTAGATGTTTCAGGGTTTGAAATCTTTCTTTACATTTCTGTGTCCACAGGAATTTTTTCCCCTTCTTCTGGAGGGTAGTGATTGGACAAACAATCTTGGATAATCCTTTTATAAATCTCCTATAGTATCCTGCTAATCCCATAAAGGATCTGATGTCCGAAACATCCTTTGGGGTAGGCCATTCCATGATAGACCTAATTTTGTCAGGGTCTACCGCTACTCCTTCTTCAGAGAGAACATGGCCTAAGTAAGTGTAGTTGCTTCTGGAAGAATTCATATTTGCTGAATTTGGCATAGAGCCGATGTTCTCTTCGCACTTGCAACACAAGTCTAAGATGCTCTTCATGCTCTTTTCTGTTCTTGGAGTAAATTAATATATCGTCAATAAAAACAAGCACAAATTTGTCTAGGAATTTGCTGAGTACATTGTTCATCAAGCACATAAAAGTGCCAGTGGCATTGGTCAACCCAAATGGCACCACCACAAAATCATAGTGACCATACCTCGTTTGGAAGGCATTTTTATGGATGTCTTCACCCTTGATTCAGACTTGATGGTATCCCGACCTCAAATCAATCTTTGAGAAAATAGACGCACCCCCCAATTGATCGAACAGGTCATCGATCCTAGGCAAGGGGTACTTGTTCTTTATGGTTAGCTTATTGGGTTGCCTATAATCTATACACAGTCTAAGGGTACCATCCTTGTTTTTCACGAATAGGACTGGTGCTCCCCATGGAGACACGCTGGGCCAAATATAGCCCTTATCCATTATTTCTTTTAATTGCAACTTGAGTTCAACTAACTCGGGCGTACTCATCCGGTAGGGTGTCCTAGACATCGACACCGCTCCTGGTGCAAGTTCTATAGAGAAGTCTATGTCCCTTCTCGGAGGTAGACCTGATACCTCTTCTGGAAACACATCTCTGTATTCTCTCAGGATAGGGTGATCTTCAGGTCTTGGTTTGTCACCTTCGATTGTTTTCAACACCTGTATTGCATATAGGGGACATCCCTTTCGACAATACTTTCTCATTTGCAGAGCTGATATTTGTCTCATCGAGACAGGTTTTCGGATCCCTTGAAGGGTTATTTTTTTCCCTTCTTTACTTACACATTCTAAGGTTTTATGGTAACAGTCCAATATGGCTTTATGGGTAGCTAGCCAATCCATACCAATCAACAGATCATATGATCCCAGGGGTAATATGTTAAGGGTTGCTTGTGTGGGGGATTTACCCAACATCAATTGGCAAGCTGGTATAACCTCTGCTACCCTTCTTCTGGTGCCAGTGGCTAACTGTACCAACAATGGCTTGGTATGTTTTTATGGCTGTAGTTTACACTTATCAACAACTTTAGGGGCTATATAACTCAAATTTGAACCAGGGTCAATTAAAACAGACACTATATGGTTGGAAATCATAACTTTTATTTCCACTACTGAAGCTTGGTGGTCGGCTTGGTTATTATCCAAGGCTGCATAAATTTGTGGCACACTCCTGGCCACATCATTGACGGTGGTAGTTTCTTGGATGTTATAAATCCTCTGACTATTCTGTTGTCAGTGTGGACAGTCTCTCAATAGATGTTCTTCCCCGTAACCCCAACATTTCAAAGGTTCTCTCTTTGGGTTATCAGTCTTCACTGATATGGGTCCAAAATTTTTATTTCCGCTCAAGGAGGGAAAATTCTGCTGGTGCATACTCCGGGCTGGGAAGCTCATTCTTGGGTTATTTTTATAGTTCTTAAATCCTATGGATTTAATCCCCTTTTTTTGAAATCTTGAACTATTCTTCTGTTTCTATCCTTCGCGAGGTTCTGCTCGATGTCCAAACTGTTCATGACAATAGGTTGCCTTTCGAATAGTTCCTTCTAGAGTCTTTGGCTCATCAAATTCAATTTTGTTCCGATAGTCCTTAGGTAGTCCACTGATGAAGCGTTGCACCTTTGCCTTTTCTGCCTTGATATAGGGTACATACCTCAACAAATCGAGGAATTTGTTGACATATTCTTCTATAGTGAGTTGTCCCAGTTTGAGTTCATAAAACTCTTTAGTCTTTTTGTCGAAATATTTTTCCGACAGATACTTCTTTCGGAAGTATTTCTTAAACCGTTCCCAAGACAGGTCCTCTTCGCGAACCCCTTTCACATTCTTAAGGTATTCCCACCAAATGGAAGCCTTTCTGTTCAAGTTGAAGGTGGCCACTCGGGCCTTCATATTTTCTGAGAAGTCATGGACTCTGAAATACTTCTTTAGTCCAAGCAGCCAGGCCTTTGCTTCCTCTCCCTTCTTTTTTTCACCATCGAAGGAGGGTGGTTTGACTTTTCTAAATTATTTTAATTTATGACCTTTGGAAGACTTTTGCTTCTTCTATTTCCTTTGGGAATAGGAACTGGTTCTGCTGCTAGAAGAGCCCTCTGAATCGCCAGCTTCCTTCTCAGGGGAATCATCCGATGCTTGTCCTTTACCTCTGGGGTGGACCTTTTTTGAGGTGCTCCTCTTAGTGTGGCCACTGATATGACCATGTTTCTGAGTTTCAGGTTCATGCTGCATTTGTCTTTGTAGATCGGATAAACTCTGTAGTAAAGCTACGTTAATTTCTATTTTCTTTTCTTGTTCTTTCATCATCCTTTCGTTGTCAGCCTTGCATCTTTGTAATTCGACCTTGAGACTCCTCACAGTCTCGACTAGATCTAGAGGGGTCCCTACTTCCCTCCTTTCATCAGACTCTTCATCTCTATTGTGGGAGCCCTCTCCCACTTCATGGTGAGTCACCATACTATGCGTTGATAATTTCCCGCGGTTAATCTTCCGCTTGTGTGCAAAAGGAAAAACGCTGGTTGTTAGTCAATAGTTATATTTATATATAACTAGCACATAATTCATATTTTCACATGTACACACACAATAGGGGTTTTTCGTTCTTAACTTCATCTTTTGATTAGGAAGGTTAAGACAGGGGGTTACTCCTTTTAGGAGTGTTCCAAATGGAGCTTCTGCACAACTCGTTCATGAGCCCAAGCAGGCCAAGTGTTGTAACCATGCTCTGATACCAATTTGTCACAACCCCACTACAGCATAATAATTTTTTTTTTTCGCCTTTTTTCGAGGGACAGAATCCCCAAAATCCTACAGGTCTTAGCACAGGCTAGCTCTTCCCTTTTTCCCACCTCCATGTGATCATTAATCATGATCACATGCCAAACAACTAGGCGACTTTTTGCATTTCACGACTCAGCGGTATAAGCGAGTCGAGTCTTTTGACTCTGCAAACCCCGAAATGCTGAAATGCTAAAGAGGCTTCGATCAACAGTTAGCCCCCTGGGGTATGCCTTGGTCCATATGACCACTTCTCATGAGACCGTAGTCTTATTCCCTTCAGAATTTATTAATATGAGAGCCTGACCTCTTGTCATCAGGACTCCTGAATTCCCGATTTTCGATTTCCCAAAATGGCCTTTATCACATTATCCCTCCTGGTTGTGCACCGGTCCAGGTGACCATTCCTCATAAGACCTCCGTCCTATTTCTTTCGGGATTTATGAATACGAGAGCCCAACCTCTTGTCATCGGGACTCCCAAATTCCCGATTTTTGAAATCTCGATGGACTCTTCCTTTTGGGATTCTCTCGAAGTCCTAGATTACTGCCACTCCACGGATGGACAATCCAGATTGTTTCACGATTTCATGACTTGCGAGGTCAAAATGATCACCTTCCTCTTTTGTTTCTTGATGTCTGAATCCATGAAATGGGTGATCTCGCGACACGTGGCCTCCCTAAATCGGACGATCCATATCTATTTTGGGATTTCCACCATGGAGTGTCCTGATCTCTCATCATCAAGACTTCCGAAATCCCAAAGTCCGAAGCCCCGATACCAACTCCTCTTTTGGGACTTTCACCTCTGTTCATGAGGGCTTAACCATCATGCATCTCCTGACAAATCCAACGACTGTCGGGTTTTCTAGCTAAGACCTGACGGTTTAGATTTGTCCCATGCTGTGCACTCTCCCACTGCTCCCTGGATGTGAAAAAACCAATGGTCCAGATACTCCCATAGACCTTGAGGATCTATGATCCCGATTCCTTCGCTACTCATGAAGATAAAGGAAAAGGGTTAAGGAATTTAACGCCCTCATTTATTCCTCCAATCTAATGGTCATGAATGACCACAGATCTTCTGACAGGATCTCGTCCATTGATTGATACTTATCACCTCATGCATCTCCTGACAGATCCAATGGATTTCGAGTTTTCTAACTAAGATCTGATGGTTCAGATTTGTCTCGCACTGTGCACTCTCCCACTGCTCTCTGGACGTGGAAAAACCAATGATCCAGATAATCCCACGGACCTTGGGGATCCACGGTCCCGATTTCTTCGCTACTCACGAAGATAAAGGAAAAAGGGTAAGGCATTTAACACCCTCGTTTCTTCCTCCAATATAACGGTCATGAATGACCACAAAACTTCCAACATGATCTCGTCTGTCGATCATTACTTATCCCTACACTGCTATTGCAGGATTTTGAGAGGTCCATTCTTCCTTGTACAAGATTCCTAAGACTTGTGCCTTCAAATCCTTTTTCAGGTTCTTGGTAAGTTTTCCAAGAGAGGGTATCTCTGTGGAGAGATATATTTCGGGTATTCCTAGGGATGAATAAGGGCATAGATTTCCCAAAACCAGACTTTAAGTCCAAATTAATTCAATATGCGTATATGTATGTACAAATATATCTATCAACATAAGCCATACCGATCTATTCCGGGTATTCCTGGAAATGAATAAGGGCATAAATTTCCCGAAAGCAGTCTTGAAGTCTGAATTAGATCGGTATACATATATATAAATCTATCTATAAACATAAGCCATACGTGGTCCTTCCAATAAAAGAATGCAACCACCATTTCTGTTCAAAACACCACACATACAGTCTTATACTCAAACCATTCATAAACTGCACTGAGTATGAGCATACATGTCAGCATATAAATTTCAAGATGCAAGATGTAAAGCACTTATAAAAAATAACACCAGATGTAATTGCAACTACTGAGAGGGGTGCTCGTTTCCACCCAACCGTAGGCTCAATGACTCCCAACGGATTTACCACTAGCCACCCCCGAGCTGAGACCACGATGCTGCAAGACTGAGTCTCTATTTTCCAGTGACTGAGAACGAAGGTTACTCTCCTTATTCTCCACTATCACTCACTCTGTATTTTTCTAGAGTTCTCCTTCTTCTTTCCCTCGCATCTGCCCTTGATCCCACACTCTTCCTGCCTTTTCTCCTTTCGGCGAGGTTCTGTGTGGCACGATCTTCCTCACGGTGGTCAGGTCTGAGGACTCTACGGATGGTCGATTCACCCCCATCCCTCATTACTCATGAGGATCCATTTACCTACCAACCTGGCGAGTCATTTAATTCGGGGCCAGTGAGCTGCTCTTGGTTCTCCGAGCCAGTGAAGTCCAAATATAGTATTGGTTTCAGTGGAAGTTAACGCCACCATTCCAGGTGCCTTCCACCGCCTTTCTTCAACCATCGTGGTCTATTTTTTAGCACATCCCCCTCTCAAAATTCCTGTAACATATATATTATAATATCATTCACATTCATCGACCTTTTTCACAAGGTCCATTCACATCACATATTCACATTTCTGAGTTTACCACAATACTTGGCCAATATAGTTATTTTTACAGACTGGGGGAAACAGGGTGTTCCAAAAGTGTGCAACATAGGTGGATCCTGACCGCGACCAATCATTTTACTAAATGGGTGGAATCCATTCCTACACAAAAGGCAACAAACACAATAGTGATTAGTTTCCTGGAAGTGAATATTTTATCAAGATTTGGCTTCCCTCGGAAGATCGTTACTGATAATTCTCAAGCTTTTAAGTCCATGGCCATGATAAGTTTCTGTCAAAAGTGCAACATTTTATTGGTACACTCTACATCTTACTATCGTCAAGGTAATGGATTAGCTGAATCATCAAATAAAAGCTTGATCACCATAATGAAGAAGGTGTTGAATGAAAATAAGAAAGCATAACATGTTCATTTGAAGTATGCCTTGTGGGCAAATCAGATAGGCACTAAGAGATCGATCGGGATGTCTCCTTTCCAAATGGTATACGGGACTGACGTGGTGCTACCCATAAACTTGGCTTTGCATGTAATGAAACTCTAGCAAGATGAAAAGGAGGAGCCAAATCATGTCACTAGAAGAATTAACCAATTGATTGAAGTCCAGTAGAATAGGGCTGAAGTAGATGAAAAACTCCAGAAGTACCAAGATAAAATGAAAGCCCTGTTTGACCAAAAAGTGAAAGACAGAGAATTCCTTCCTGGTGACCTAGTTTTAAAGTGGGATATTAGGAAGGAAGATTCAAGAAAACATGGTAAATTCAACCATATTTGGTGTGGACCTTTCAAAATCACAGTTTATGAATGAAAGAATTCATTCTTGTTAGAAAATATGGACGGTAAAATCCTCAACACCCCTATTAATGGGTGTTACCTGGAAAATTTTATGCAATAATCAGTTTCCAAACTCTCACTGTACATACCAATTTGTTTTCTTCATTTTTATTCACTTTTGGTAAGTTTTTACTTTCACTGTAAATAAAATCAGGTTAGTTGATTTCATAAAAAACAAAAATAAAAAAAATAAGCAACACACAGAGTTTTGGTTTATGTAAGTTCCAGAAATTCCTCATATTATTGTCACGCAGGATACTTGTAAATGATCCAAGACACAAGAGACTACAGGAACTGAACTTCATGTATCAAAACATTGGCTCTCTCTTGAAACAGGTGATAAACTAATAGTTTGCTTGGATGAAAGTATAAAGAAATTCCGAGGTATGAACTTCTGCCCTGCAAAATTAAGTTAAAATTTTCAAGGAGATGTTAATGAGTGAGACATAATTCTTATGTTTACTAATATCATCACCAAATTTGTTAACTAGAGAAATGGAAGCTACTCTTTAATTATCAAAAACTTTCTCTAGATGAAATAAAAAAAATAAAAATAAAAAAAAGCAATAAAAAGACTTCAAGGAAAAGTTTTAAGAGTCAAGTAAGAAGCCTTTTTGAGAGTGACTATAATTACAACAGAACATCAGAAACCTGTTTCAGTTCCCCTGTTCATTTTCAATCTATATTTTCACGCGATTCTTGAATACCATCCCATAAGCTTCATAGAGGAGAAGGGTTTCACCTTAACTTTGGAAACTCATAAACAAATCTTCAAAACGAGAATATGTAAAGATTCTTATAATTCCTCTAACTTTAACTGAACAGGAAGTATGTCTAGGCTAATCTTAACTATCTTAGCCCTTCTAAAAGGATTAAATTGATTAGTTTCACTCAAGGAAAGTCCTTGGAAAATAAAAACTCCCCATGAAAACTTCCCTGTAGGCAAAGATGTTTTGAAGGTCAGAGAATGATTAGTCCAGAGTAATCAAAGTGATTTGACAAACCTCCGTGGTTAGATTATAAACATATATCTTCCCCAGTATATTGCGTACATATTTATTGCCCCCACTTCATGTTTTAAAACAAGATAGATGGTGAAAGGAAATTCATAAAATGATTGCCCCCATCTGATCCAAAAGAGATGATGAAAGGAAATTCATTAAATGATTGCCCTCATCTCAGCATTTAAATGCTAAATTACTAATTGAAGTGGTGAAAGGAAATTCAATGGGGAAATTTGATAACTTCACCTGGGTACTAAACATGCTTGCTAGCAGTGAAGCAATGTCTACGATATTTGCAAGGCTATTCTACACGAATTAAAATGTGCTATGGTAAGTAGTTATTTTTTCGACAATATCTACATTCTAAGCTAGATGGGACTTCCTAACTTAAAATATTGAAATTAATTTACCTTGATGTGAACAAAATCGAACAGAGCCTGGTAGAATGATTAAGGTTATTTTGATTATCTTAAACAAATTTGAAGTCAGTTTTAAGAAAGGAAAGCCATTAAAGCCTAACTTGAGATCAGTGAATGATTAATTTTTGAAAGTTTTCAGAGATAAGGATGAGATCTTAAAATCCTTCTATGTGTTTTCTTCATATGTGTTTCACATAAATGCAATAATGACTCCATTTACCCAATAAAGGCACTTGGTCTACTGTTCTTCTCATCCCACAGGGAGACAAGATCTCTAGATGGAGTGATCCGGATTTATGTAGGAACACAATGAAATACAGAAATAGACATAAACACAGAGATGCAACAGAAATAAGACTTCATTTCATTAATAACAAATGATTGAAATATGCTTACAAACAGAATGGAAATAAACTAGCTAGGGTGCTGGTAGCTTATCTCTGAGAAGAGATGTGGCGGCTACTGGCCTCTGAACTATGTTACAATGAGGCTTGAAGGCCTATTCTTATTGAAAAACAATGGAAAAACCCTAAACATCCAAAGACCTAACCCTAGGAGATGAAACACCAAGACTATGGGCCCTGTTTGGGTAAGTTGGTACATCAACTTCCCGGGGACGTAACTTTGGCATACGATCTCTGTTTGACGCATTCCATACCTCAAAATGGCTCTGGAAGTTCAGGACTCGAAAAAAACTGCTAAAAATAGTAAACTTTGTGGAAACTGAAAAAATGAAAGAAGCAATGGTGGGGGTCCAAGTGGAATAGGTGGGTGGCTACCAATATCCACCTGGATCATTCCTCCCCCCTTAGGAAGCAATGGTCCCCATTGCGTTGAGTTCCTCCATGAGATGAGGAAACTTCTGCTGAACTTGGTCCCTGGTGAGCCACTTGCCTTGGTGAAGGAGTTGGCCTGCTTTGAAAAATCGATATAGTGGTATCCTTTGTTTTCGGGTGTGCTTGACTTGTGTATCCATGATCTGATCAGTTCTGGCTTGTTCCATGCAGTATGGATTTAACTCTGTTGGTGTGAGTTGTTCTGCCATGTCAGATGTGTCTAGTAGAGGTGGAAAGTAGGGTCGAAGGCGACCCACATTGAATACTGGGTGCAGACCAAGGAATGGTGGAATACTGAGCTCAAAGGCATTTTCCCCTACAGCCTTGGTGAGGGTGTACGACCCATATCGGAGTGGACGAAGCTTGTGGTGGGGTCCAATGAGGCATTCCTTTTGAAAATGCAGCCACACTTTGTCACCCACCTGGAAGTTGTGTGGCACCCGATGTTGATCATGTCGCTGCTTGTACTTAGCATTGGCTCTGTCCATGATGTCATGAAACTGTTGGCAGATGTGTTGAATGTGCTCAATGAAGCTATTTTCCTTATCAGCTTCAGACTGGACATGAGCTGAATCTTCCTGAGTAGCCACAAATGGCATGGCTATGTCAATGGGACATAGTGGCTAGAATCCCAAGACCACTTGAAAGGGGCTGTGGTTGGTTGAGCTATGGAGAGCCTAGTTGTAGCTGTGTTGTACATAGGGGAGGCTCTCATCCCATGTGCGTGGATGCTTTGAATTGTACATGCACATAATGTGTACAATCATCCGGTTGATGAGCTCTGCCTGGCCATCAGCTTGCGGATGGAAAGCTGTGGACTTGGTGAGCTTGGTGTCCAGCATCGACCAGAGGCTGAACCAAAATGTACTGAGGAACCTACTGTCCCGATCTGAGATGATAGACTGTGGGATTCCAAAGTGTACCCACACTCATTCAAAGAAGAGTTTAGCAGTGGCTTCTGCTGTGATATTCTTCTTGCAGGCCATCATAATGGACATCTTCGAGAATCGATCGACGACCACAAAAACACAATCATTTCCATTCTTAGTAGAAGGAAGGCCTGACATGTAATCCATAGAGATGGATTCCCAAGGTCGACTAGGAGTAGGAAGCGGAGTATAGAGGCCTTGCTTCTTGATGGTTGGTTTTGAAATGGAACAAGAAGTGCAGGACTTGATGTATTTCCCGACATCTTGTCGAAGGTTCGACCAATAGAAATAATTTTGAAGTATTGCCACGGTTTTATCGACCTTGAAATTCCCAGTGACCCGACTGTAGTGTGCCTCCCAAATCATCTTGGCACACTCGCTTGAAGGAACACAAAGGTGTCCCAGGTGAAAAAGCAGAGCATCCTGGAGGTGAAAATTGGGAACTTTATTACCCTCCAAGAGTGTATTGTATGTGTGGCCGAATTCTGGATCACTTGTGTAGAGAAGCGGCCAATTGGAAGTCTCGTGCACACAAGAGTTGATCACAGTGGTTAGCGCCACGATGGGTGGTCGACTGAGGTAGTATGAGACATTATTGGTGCTGCCTTTTTTGTACTTAATGTTCAAATGAAACAATTGCAGGTATGTGGACCACTTCTGACGGCGATCGTTCTACAACTTCCCTTATGTCTGTATGAACTACAGGGGTCAATGGTCTGTGTGGATGATCGTTTCCTTTCCCAAAATGTAATGCTTCCATTGCTGACAAGCCTGCACAATGGAATACATTTCTTTGTCATAAGTGGGATACTTCCAGACTATGTCAGAAAGTGTCTCACTGTGATATTCCACTGGATGCCCATGTTGAGTAAGGAATTCCCCAATATCATAGTCAGAGGCATATATCTCGATCTCAAATGGTTGTTGCAAGTCCGGTAATGTGAGCACTGGTGCAGAGCAGAGACGATGCTTCAACTCCCCGAACACCTTCTGTTGAGATTTAGAACAAAATAATTTTGCTTTACCTCCTCCCTTGGTGACTTGACTCAAGGGCCAAGTGATATGAGAGAAGCCCAACACAAACCTGTGGTAGAAATTGGCAAGACCTTAAAAGCCGCGGAGCTCTGTTAGGGTGGTTGGGGCTGGCCAATCCCGACTGACTTGGATCTTTGCTGGATCCACATGTACCCCTCGCTCATCAATAATGTATCCCAGATACTGAACCTGAGTCATGCCAAAAGTGCATTTCTCCAAATTGGCACACAACTTGTGTTGCTGCAGTGTTTGGAGGACCTGTCGGATGTGGTGGAGGTGATCTTCCCAAGTCTGTCTGAAGATCAGAATTTCATCCAAGTACACCACTACAAATGAGTTGGTGAATGGCCATAGGATGTCATCCATTAGCCTCATGAAGGTTGTAGGGGAATTTGTCAACCCGAAAGGCATGACCAACCATTCAAAAAGGCCCTCCTTGGATTTGAATGTAGTCTTCCACACATCAGAGGGTCCGATTGGTACCTGGTGATACCCAGACTTCAAGTCGATCTTGCTAAAATATTTCTCCCCCTAGAGTTGGTCCAGAAGGTCATCAATCCGTGGGATCGGGTAACTATTCTGAAAAGTGATCTTGTTCAGTGCCCGATAGTCAATGCAGAGTCTCCAAGTCCCATCCTTCTTTTGCACCAACACGATCGAGCTCCCACAGGGCGATGAACTCGGCCAGATGTGACCTTTCTGCAACAACTCCTGAATCTTCCTCTTGATTTTGTCATTCTCTAGAACATAGCACTGATAGATGGGTCCATTGGGCAGTGACGCACCTGGGGTTAGATCGATGGGGTGCTTGACCTGGCAGTGTAGAGGAACCCCTGTGGGGGAGGTGAAGATGTCCTCGTACTCCTCCATGACCTTAGCCATCTATTGTTTTCATGCAATGGGGCCTTGTTTTGAGGTCATGGCCATAGTCTTCCTCTTTCCCTGAGCACAGATCATAAGGAAAACAAATTTCCTAGTTTTGGAAATGAGCTTACTGCATTGTTTTGCAGTAACCAAAGAGATGGTGGTAGGTGGCGCTATCTCCGGTATCCTATACAAATTATTTACCAAAGTGATAATAACAACACGAAGCCTAGACACACAACATGTCGCTTCCACAAGTATGATTGGCCTAATAATACATCAGAAACATCAAGAGGAGCAATGTCACATAATACCTCATTCGTGAAGGGCTTGATGCTGTAGGGAAGGTGACATTGTTGACTAACATAGAGGTCTCATCCTTGGTGAAACCACTCGATGGTGTATGGTTGTGGGTGTGCTGTGGTTGGCAAGCCCAACCACTTCATGACCTCTACCAAGATGAGGTTCTTCTGGCTCCCGCTATCGACAATGAACGACAACGGGGAACCCTTTACCCACATCTTGGAATGGAAGAGACGCTTCGCCTCCTCTGGATCTTCATGGTGGCAACAATGGCATTGGGCTCCACATAGATAATATACTTCCCCATATCATTCCCCTTGTCAGGTTCTAATTCAGAATTAGAGCATGCATCTGATTCAGAAGCCTTCAACTCAGCTACTAGTGACGCTTGGCCCGACACTCACTTGTGTTGTGAGTGGAGCTCTTATGGAACTCACACCACTTCCCCGTGTCCTTTTTTGGCTTTGTGGTTTTGTTATTTGCTTATGGCTTTGGTGGGTTTTCATGGGCTACCCTGCCTTGGCTTGGTCCTTTGTTCTATGTTTTGGGGGTACCTTTCCCTTGCTTCTGATTTGCAGACCCAAAGTCTCGCCTCTTTTGTTTGAACTTATGCTCAATCTTGGCAACATATCGGTATGCCACACCAAGCGAGGAGATGTCAAGGAACTCCATTTCCTCCTGAATGTATTTGTGCAGACATCTGTAGTATTTTAACACCAAATGTTTCTCTGAATCTTTGATACCCAACTTTGTGCGTAGGGTATGAAACATATTTGTCATCTCATGCACATCTTGGTCCCTTTGCTCCCGCAACGTAGTCCATTGTATGTATTTGTCCTCATATCTCCCCACAGGATAATATTTTTCCTTGATGGCGTCTCAGAAATAATTCCAAGTGGGCGCAGCCAAGAATAGAGAGGGTTCTCCCTTGTCCTATTTCTCTGAGTAGGTTTCCCACCAGTCCTTGACATGGGGGGTGGCTTTGAGGAGTGCGAAAATAATCTTTTCTCGGTCAGAAAAGTCATGAACCGAGAAATATCCTTCTAACAGATTCAACCATCTATATACGACATTTGCATCTATTTGGCCCTCAAATATGGGAATGTCAAAGTTTACTTGTACCTTAAAAGGAGTGGCACCTCCAGAGTGGCTGTTGGATGTCGATGCATCGCTAGTGGGAATCCGTTGAAGAATCTGGGCGAAGTTGTCCATCATCGCGTTCCTTTACTTCTCGAGGGCCTCCTTGAGCAACATTTTGATAGGATATCCTGATCCCTCATCTTTCTTTTCTTCCCCCATGGGCAGTCGTCGGGGTTTGCGAGGCTGATCTTGCAAAGGTTCAACCAGATCGAGCCCCAACTCCTTATACCTCGACCTCGTTAGGGACATGCAAAGAAGGATTAAGAATGAGTGGACTGCTCTGATACCATTGATACAGATTTATGTAGGAACACAATGAAATACATAAATACACATAAACACAGAGATGCAATGGAAATAAGACTACATTTCATTAATAACAAATGACTGAAATATGCTTACAAACAGAATGGAAATAAACTAGCTAGGGTGCTGGTAGCTTATCTCTGAGAAGAGATGTGGCAGATACTAGCCTCTGAAATATGTTACAATGAGGCTCAAAGGCATATTCTTATTGATAAACAATGGAAAAACCCTAAACATCCAAAGACCTAACCCTAGGAGATGAAACGCCAAGACTATGGGCCCCGTTTGGGTAAGTTGGTACATCAACTTCTCGGGGACGTAACTTTGGCATACGATCTCCATTTGACGTGTTCCATACCTCGTTCGAAAGATCTATCCAAGGAATACAACTTTTGGGTGAGCAACATGATCAATAATTCATGTTGCTCCCCATTTTCTCAAAAAATGTCATTTAAGGCCTCAAAACGGCTCTAGAAGTTCAGGACCTGAAAAAAACTGCTAAAAATAGTAAACTGTGCGGAAACTAAAAAACTTAAAGAAGCAATGGTGGGGGTACAAATGGAATAGATGGGTGGCCACCAATATCCACCTGGATCATGGAGCCTATGTTGAAACATAATATATTTTTCTAAAACTTTAGACTTTAAAATTTTCTTAAAGACAAATGCGTGCTTGGATATTACCGTCGATGAAGTCTTCTACTAAATCCAACGGTCTGAAATACTTATAATCCATGGAGCTTCCTTTTCATTTAAAAAAAGGGGGGGGGGTCAAATCACTAGTATAATTTTCAAAGTATCAGGTTTTGGGGTTTTGCAGACCTAACAATCCAATATGTGAAAAGTATTGAAATCCCGACATGCGAAGTCATGAAACTACATTAAGTGTTAAACTATGACTAATTAAAACCTTAAATGCGATTAAAATTAATTAATCACATCATGATTTTTGGATTCGAGAATCATACCTCGAAGGATCACCAGAAGTTCCGATACCCGAAACCACAAAATCCTCATAGTTAATCGCGATTAATTAAGGAACTAAACAAGATTAAAATTGATTTAAGTATATCGCGGCTTCACGTTTCAGGAGTCCTAGTTTGGATGAATAGAGGGTAACATGAGGTCTGAAATCTTGAAATGGATTAATGTTATAAATGATTAATTAACAGAATAAGCTTGATTTATTAATACATTAAGCAGTTTCATTTCCTGTTAAACTCACGGTGTTTTGAAAGGCGAATAAATTCAAATTTTCTCTGTGATTTTCCACAATCATGAGGTATCAACCATTAATGACATTAATATCTAATTTAGGGAAATTATTTCAAATAAGATCTTATTTTAATGCCCAAATATTTTTATTAAAGAAATTAAACGCATTGTCAGTAAAGGTATATGCATCGTTTAGGCGTTTAAGGCAAAGAAGATTTTTTAGTTCTGAATTACATTTTTGTTTTCATAGAGCTGGCTTAGCGAAATAACTAGTTTTCTGCATTCTCATTCTTTGTAACAGGTAATAGAACTCTAAGATTTGATATCATGGATCCACAAAAAGCGCTTAAAGCAACTGGCGAAAGTTCCGGTCAGAACACAAATGTTATTTCCGATACTTTGCCTAGAAGTATAAGCACAGTTAAAACCTGGACGCATATATTCAACACCATACAAAACGAACTGGTAAACTGCCCCGATGATTCAAGCAACAATGAAAATGATAACTTATCTACCAAATATAAGATTATCACTCAAACATAGCTGCATAAGGTAGCAGCAAGGCCGAGGATTTTACCCTACATTGACATGATTGGATGGGCACTAGATCATGTGGATATTCCAACTAGAACTATATTCAACTCTCAAAAGGTAGCCATTGGGTCTTTTCGGCCGGAACACATATAGGTGATGTATAAATTGTCTGCAACATCAAAATTCGTTTATAATGCCATGTTTCTGGTGAATTTTAATAAGAAGAAGTGTGATCAATATGGAAAGAGTCTTTCTGACTTAATCAAGGACTTGTGTTCATGACCTGAAAAGTTCATAGTCGATTCTAATGACATATATTCAATCTCATCACTAGAACCATAGTTCATGTATATAGCTATGATGATATGTAGACTCCATGGAAAAGAGAAAACAACCCATTTCTTTCTACCATGGGTACTCATTATACACACTATGGCGGAAGGATATTCTTTCGACTGGGCCAAGATGTTGCTAGATAGTCTGTCTAGTGAAATCACATAATACCAAACAAAGAAAGCCAAAGGGAAACCACCTTCATTATTCATGTCAGCTTATATTTTGGATGCCATCTGTTTCATGACGCCTTTCCAACTGATGGGCTGGAGTTGGACTCCAGAATGTGCAAAACCAATTCATGTTTATCTTTCAAAACTCTGGGAAGATAAGGTGAAGGATTCCTTTTAAAAAATCTATAATTGGGTAGCGGTGCCGATGCACACTGCTATTTTTGGTCACTCACCTTCTAGAATTTCAGACGCAATTGTGACCAACCTAGATAAGGTGGCAGACTGGTACATCGAGGAACACTTTTCTTATATCAGAGTTTTTGGTTGTTCAGTTCCCCCCTATGCTCTATCAAAATTTCTACCAGACCAACTGGTGTGCCGCGAGGTCGAATGATAAAATGTACTCGACAGGGTTAGAAAAGAACTCAAAGCCATGCAGAAAAAGGTATGGCCATATTTTCCCTTACAGATTGGTGTATTTTCTTTATTGGATTTCGACCACTCTAAAGTGGAAGCTGTGACATTAGAAGAAATAAAACTGGTTCACATTGAATTTAAGAAGCACGACCCACATAAAGTTGTGGGTAACCATATGGCCAGTTGCAATCTTAAAAAGTATGAACATGAAGAATCCCCTCAGGACGAAGTGTTTCGTGGGGTGAGGTCTTACCAAGAAGTTCTGAGCCGATTTCGAGCCCTATCACCAGATAAAATGGTTGATTTTACAACTTCCAAAAACACAGAAGGAGTAGTATTTCAAAAGTATTATAAGGGGAAAACCCAATGTCTCCTGCTACACAACAAACATAGACTCAGAATCCAAAAATTGAAAGTTCTAGAAACAAGAAGTCCCAGAAAAATCAGAAAAGTCTAAGAGCTTGACTCAGAAAAAGGATATCCCAACGACAAAAGTATCTGATGACTAGACCAAAGATCAACCGGAGACGTTAATAAAGAAAGGAGAAGATAGGCAACTGTCTTCACTAGATAAATCAAATACAGATGGAACCAAAAAACAATTATCTACAGAAATCGACAACCCCATTGAGGCTATCACGCCATTACAGTTCACCGGAGGAAACCCTAATGAAGAGGTAATATTCATAGGGGATATCATGCCTATCCCTATTGAATAAATACCTCCTACCAATTTATTTTTCATTAAGAAAAGGAAAGCTGTAGTGAAGAAAAAAATACACCAGAAAGAAGGTGAAATTGTCAAAAGGCACATGAAATTATTGAATGGACAGAGTTTGGAGGATGAAGATTTTGCTATAGAGGTAGCTGACTCTTAGGGAGCTTTTGCAACAACTAACCTATTCTTAGTCAATAACCTAAAATAAAGATTGAAGCAATGAAATCAGATGATAAGTCAGTTGCGACATCAAATAAGGAATACAGAGAAAAATATTAGATATGAGGTCAATAAAGGACTTGAACATGCTAGAGATATTGATAGACAAGAAATCCAACTTCTCAAATCCAGTCTTGTTCAACAAGATGAGTTGGTTAAAGAATTACAAAACAAGGTAAGTTCCACTGAGAAAATGGTTATGGATATAACAACGTTCCAAGATCAAGCATTAAAAGTGCTTAAGAAGATGGAAATATCATAACAAAGCCTTTTGGATAAGGTAGAGATCATCCAAAATAATTTTGAGGTAGTAAATCGATCATTAGATAATATCAGTTTCAAAGAAAGAGAGGCTACTACAACCCGCACTAACTTTCAAAAAGCGATCATGTCATCGGTTAGAGAAGAAGTACCTATAACTCCCAGATTGATTGTTGAAGAACAAATTAGAGGTGATATAATATTAAAGGCATGGGAGGCCAATATAGTCGAGAGTAAAAGAATGGAAAAAGAAATAAAAGAGGATTGTGAAGAGGTTTTTTATTTTCTAAATAAAGAATCACTAGGCATTGGAAAAGATGATTGTTCTAAGATACTAAGACAAATCAACATTGTAAAAAATCAACTTGACATCAAAGAAAGCTTAAAGGAAGATCAGATTGAAATTTCACAGCTAAAGCAGGTTGACATCACTCAAATAGATAGATGACTAGTAAATCCAAATTTGCAGTTACAGTCAATAGCTTCTGAAGATAAAAACATAGAAGGCAGGTTGCCACAATTACAAAAGAAGTTGTATCTTTTCAAGGTAAAAGATGCGACATAACCTTCTTCACTATTAGTACAATTTCTAAGCAGGTGCGTCAAATGTCTCGAGCAAGGTGAAGGAAGTACTTCAAAGATTCAATGAAGTAACATATGTATACCTATTCTGCCGGTATGAGAAAGAGATAGAGAAGAACCAAGTCTGACGGTTCAAGTTTTCATTTTGTAACCATTATTAGGTAGGAATAACGAGAATTCCAACTGCCTAGGGTTGAGAACCTCTTGTATAAATATATTTTTAAAAGACTAAAATAAGGCTGCTTCTTGCCGATTGTAATAGAGAAATCTCTCATTTTTAAGAATTAATACAAGTGCAGACTAGAGATTCCATTTTTCATCCAGTTCAAGTTATGTGTTCTACTATCTTTACGCATTTCAACATCTTTTTCTATATTTCTTTAATGAATGCCTAATCACAATTTAGTACAACTTCTACTGTGGTTATATGTTTCATTTAGTTATCTGATTGCTTACATATTTTTCTCTGTGTTTTCTATTAGCAAATACAAGACCTGTGAGTTAGTTAGATTGCTACATTTTATGCTTCATTAAAGGTTACATCATCTATTTTCTTCTTCTGTAGCAGAGTAAGATTCTTCTGTGATTGATGCCTTGCTTTGTTTAACAACTTTATGTTTTTCTCTCATTACATTCATTATTTTCAAATTAAACTCAGATATGAAAAACAACCTCTGAGCTGTTATACCATTAATTCAATTTTAGGAACTTTTCTCATTGAATTGAAAATAGAAAAAACAAATATTAAAAAACAACAGATTCTTTGACTATTTCTTTTCTCCATGATTGTACCTGTTGCAAAGCATCCCAATATTGAACCCGGTCTTAAATATCATACCAACATTGCTTTAACCTTGTTTCATACCATCTTAGAGACTGCTAATACCCAATTTGAGCTTGAATGTTCATGGAAAATGATTGAACAAGACATAAGTGTCTGCGAACATTGGGAAATTAGGCAAAGACAGCTTAGGAATCAACAATAGATTCTTTTTCTTAAAAGTATTGATCTTATTTTCATATTAAAACTCTCTTTATTTTGTGAATCCTGACATTACGCTATGAGCCTTAAATATAAACTCATGAACAACATATTTTTGGCGCCATTGCCGGGGATGGAGAATCGAAGTTATTTTTCCCTGGGAGAATAACATTGGTAAGTTTCAATCTTTGACAGTGAACAAAGATTGAATACATTATAAGGCTAACTCTTATATTTCACTTGGCGACTCCATAACTAATAAACTGGCATTTAATCAAAAAAATACCAGAAAGAATACTGACGATAAGCAGACTTCGCCTGTATCCGATCCTGAAAAGATTCTAAAACCAAGAAGATACCTTAAACATACTACTTCATCAACAAGTAATATTTATCGACCCAAATTCAAGCAGTCAAATAATAAGAGTCTACTTGAGCGTTTATCTTCACAAAAGGTTCTACCCAATTATGAGAAACATCCATCGATAAAATCCAAACCCTAGAACTTGAGTTGGTTTTACCCGGTTTTAAAGACGAGACTTTTCCAACTATTTTTTTGACCAATATAGGTAAAAGATCTATCTCATTTATGACTTCGATTGACAGTTCATTAGTTCTCAAAGTTTAGTTTTCAACCCCTCAAAATTTAGAAGAGTATACCTTATACCTTGATTCAACTCCTGTTGGTTCTCCTGTGTACACATCTTGTGAGTCCGAAGAAACCAATCCTCATTTTCCAAGTCCCTCTTTTTCAAATTTCCCATCCCTGATGGTCATTTTCCCGAAACCTTTCCACTTCATCTAAACAAAACCGAAGGGTCACCACACATATTTAAAAGTATTCTCTAAAATCTCTCAGTTTTACCCTCTAAATTATCAATGGCTGCGATCAGAGGAGGTGGTGTTGAAGGTGGTGGAGGTGGTGGTCAAGTACCACCTCCATTTCCTATAATTTTTGCCAAAGTAGCTGCTAGGTATGCTCCTTTGGTTCTCCCAGTTCCTCTCCATGATCTACTTGCAAATTATATGAAAAACCTATCGAAATTCACAAGAGAGGGAGATTTAACAATGACTGAAAACATAAATTTCTTCAATCAATTCGCTAATGTCCTTGGCCTTGAACACGGGGATTTTTATTCAAGACTCCTAGTTCAAAATTTTGAAGGACATGTGAGAACTTGGTTCTAAGGACTGCCAACATATTCCATAGGATCATATGATGAGTTAGAAAGAACCTTTCTTAGACAATGGGGAGAGAGAAAAGATCACCTTTATTATCTAACCGAGTTTGGATCTTTAAAAAAGAAAACTTCAGAAACAGTTCTCGAATTTACTCAAAGATTTAATAAATTATATAATAAGATTCTAGCTGAGGTTAAACTATTCCAGCCTACAACAAAAGTAACCTATGCTGGTGCTTTTGACCCTAATTTTTATTTATTATTGAGATAAAGAAGATTTGTCGATCTCACCAAAATGCAAGATGATGCCGTGGAAATTGAGTCAAACATGATTGCATCAAGGAAGTTAAAAGCCAAATTTGATATGGGAAATAAAGAAACTAGGAGATTCAGGGAAAAAGTAGGACCCTCCGGAGTTGGAAGGTCCTTAGAAGATAAGATGGACGACATGGCTAAAATAATCAAAGAATTGTTGAATAAAATATCGAGAATGGAATTGGACCAATCAAAGAATGATCAGTTCCCTAGAAAGGATTTCAGAAGGAATCCTAACCCTCAAATACAACAAAGACAAATTAAGAATGAAGAACAAAAGATTCAAGCCCCCTTTAAGAATGAAAATTTTGTAGGAGGAGAAGACATGCAAGATTTTGAGGAGTTCGAGGAAGATATCAATAATCTTGGTGATGATTGTTAAAAACCTTAATTGATGAGACAAGATTATGAAAAATATCTAAATGCAGAAGGTTGGTGTAATAACAATGAGAGTATGAATACTAAAAATGAATCTGCTTACAAAGGAATCACTGATAATATAATGGCCGAGCTCCAACAAAAATATAATCTAAGTCCTAGAAACAGAAATGTCACAACTTCCCTCTTGAAGAAAGTTTTGCCGAGAGGGGAAACAGATGAGGCAGCTCCAAAATATGATGAAAAATATATAGGACAATGGGAAGTTTTAATTTAGAGAATGAGATTAATAAAATCAAGATCCCTGTACCTCTGGTCGAACTAGGAAAAAACACTACATACAAGAAACAAATTGCCAAAATGATAATTTTTTCAGATACTGAGAGTCAGGCTGACATTATAAATTTGGAAGATGATAAACCGAATATAATCTTTGGCCTGCACTTTGAAGGTGCCAAAGATATCGCCGCTCCCTTTTATATTACGCTAACTGCACATGACCATCTGCTTCATAATTACATGTTTGATTCTGGAGCTTATCACAACGTCATGCCCAAAGGTATTATGGATAGACTGGGTCTTGAAATTACTCGACCATACATAGATCTGTATTCTTCCGATTCGAGAAAAGTCAAATGTGTGGGTATGGTTAAAGATTTAGTGGTTAATCTTGCTTAGATCCCTGTAAAAAGTGTTCTGATGGATGTGGTTGTTGCTGATATACCTCCAAAGTATGGCATGTTGTTATCCAGGTCTTAGGGCACCAAACTTGGAGGATCCCTTCAACTCGATATGACATACACTACAATCTCGATTTCTAGAGGACAATTCAACCGCTTGTACATAGAAACAAGGCTACCATTTACAGTATGTGATCTACTAAATCCGAATAACTACCCTGTTTATATCACAGATCAAGATTTAAGAAAATGTATTTTATCAATAGACGACGACTTAGAGAATTGTAGAGAAAAAGATTGTACAGAAAAAGAAAAAAAATAAAAAAACCAATAAAGATGTATATAGTACTGGAATTTGGAAAATGTATTTTGATGGTGCTTCGTTATGTGAAGGAGCAGGAGATGGAGTGATTTTTGTGGCACCCAGATACGAGTTTGTTATTCCTTTATCTTACAGGTTACAATGAGATATTGATTACACCAACAATGTGTGGGAGTATGAAGTTCTGGTCCTAGGATTAGAAGCCGTCAAGAAGTTGAAAATTAAAAACTTGGAAGTCTATGGTGATGTAGAATTAACTATAAAATAGATAAGTCACTAGTGCTAGGCTAAACACCCAAGGTTAAGGTCTTACATAAATTGTGCCTGGGACCTGATTGAATTTTTTTTCTCATCGGTTAATGTTCACTACATTCCTAGAGAAGATAATCAACATGCAGATTCATTGGCCAAAGTTTCTTCAACGTTTGTACCTCCTACTGTTTTCAAACTAAAATATCATATAGAAATGAGGCACAAACCTTCAATACAGAAAAATATACAACACTGGCAGGTTTTTGAAGATGATGAACAAATCAAAAAGTTCCTAGAAATGGTGGATGACTTTGCTGAAATACATATTGACCAAGAAAATTAGAATGACCCTGTTTGGATTATGAAGGAAGGGAAATATCCTCAAGAGTTTCAAGATATGATTGCTAATCATCGTATGCTGGTACTGAAAATTAATCAGATCCCCAAAGGTCTGATTCCATTGGAGAGACTATTTAATCATGACAACATTCCCTTGAAGTCCACTTTAAAGCCTCAACTAGAAGAAGTTGAAGATTGTGATATAGGCACCAAAGAAACTCCAAGATTAGTAAAACTATCTAAGTATATTCCTCCCAAAATAAAAAGTAAAGATGCTGAGTTGCTCAAACAATACAAGGATGTTTTTGCTTGGTCCTATGATGAATTAAGAACCTATGATACCATCATAATTGAACAAAAAATTCCTCTGAAGCAGGGTGTTAAACCCTCCAGGCATAATCTTAGACACATAAATCTTATATTACTACCTGTGATAGAGAAAGAGGTAAAGAAACTTTTAGATGCCAATATTATTATCCCACTCAGATACTCCAAATGGGTGGAAAATTTAGTTCCGGTCAGGAAGAAAAATGGTGAAATCAGATTATGCGTTGATTTCATAAATTTAAATAGATCATCACTCAAAGATAATTATCCCTTACCCAAAATGAATCAAGTGATGGAAAAATTAGTGGGAACTAATAGAATGTCCATGATTGATGGATTTTCAGGCTTGTTAGCACTCTGTAATTTTGCCCAAGGCTGAAAAGGCAATCACAGAGGCAACATCAGAACCGCTTCGAGTCTTGGATCTAGCCCTCCAAGACTCAGAGAGGGATCTCTCTGTCTAATATAGCTTTGTTTGAAAATGATATTAGGCTAGGTAATGAGAACATTGGGTTTTGTTGTAAAAAAGGGTTTATAAATTGGCTGGGACAACTTACACATCCATTGGGCTATGGAGTCTGAAATTAATCAAATCTGAGAAACAACCAGAAATGACAAAGAAAACCTTGACAGGGCGAGATAACACGCTCACTGGATCTTTAATAATTTAAGTGATGGACAGAGGAAAAGAAAAGGGAAACAACTCCAACTAACAAGCACTTAAGAATCTCTTAGCTGAAGATATTTAGAAGATGAACATTAAAATCTGTAGAATCGGA
>ML811371.1:0-17172 GCA_009831015.1 Picea engelmannii | reverse complement strand
ACCTAACCCTAACCCTAAGGTGACGTCATACCTGTTTGAACTCTTGTTTGGCTTAAAACGTTGTGGTATTGTCACCCTTTGATAGGCTTTGAGTTGTTGATCATCTTCATAGGCTTAATTTGCAAAACGTCCTTCTCATTGTCACCAAAACTAATATAGACAAGCTTGACGTCACCCTTAAATTGCATAGTGACTGTTGAATGCCTATTCAGCTAGGGGTCAACTCATGTGCCATGAAGATGCATCATCAGATGCACATTTGATGAAGACAATTTTGGTTCTTCTTGGGGATTTGATGCTCCGACACAAATTTTGTAAACGAAATTTCCGCACCCCTGCGTGGGTTAATAATGTAATAAGTATGCATGAGTCATAGTTAAGTCAGGTACCTTTGGATGTTTTCATTGGGGGAGTTCATTTCACTGAGGGTTTTTTATCCTTAAGTTGTCAACCGGGCTCTCGGGCCTGGCTGACTTCCCTTGAGTTTTTCCCTCCACACATGCAATAATTTCCTCCAAAGTGGTGAACGACGTCCTAATGGTCTCATCCTTTGGTATATATTGTTTAGGAATGATGTAAATGACCATTCTAGACAGTGTAGAAAGTTTCACGGAATTTCGTCGAGTCTAGATAGTTTTTTTTTTAATTAATTAAATTTTTAATAATTTAATTAATTAATTATTTTTGAGCTAATGTTGTAAAAACTGGGTCTTTGGGATTTTGATAGGGGTATTTGTGCTCAAAAGAAATGGAATAGCACCCCCTACACCCATAGACCAAGTTTCAGCTCAGTCGGACAAGTTTTACTATGTCTTTGTCCACTTAGAGTCAGAGTCAGTCAAAACAACAATTTTAATTGCTAAGGTGACATTATTAAAATGTCAAAATCATTGTAATTATGAGTTAGTGAGTAAGTGTTAAGGTGGAAATGAGCAAGTTAGAACCTCCTAACCCACCCAAACCCATCCTAACCACTTAACAACTTAATCTACCCACTTAACTTACATCCTCACTCACTTTACCCACGCCCGAAGGGGAAAAACGTCCCCCCCCATCTCAAACCTTAATATTATGACTTGATATTTGGTGTGGGCCCCTCCTAGATGAGGTGCACCCCTCCTAGATGAGGTGCACCCCTCCTAAACCTTAACATCACCTAAACCTTACCCATAACACACTCAATTCACTCCCTAACTCACCTCTCTCTCCTTACCTCACACCCCCATGGGGAAAGGGCGCCCCTCTTGCATCCAAAACCTTAGTAAATGAAAAATGTATTGATGTGGGCCCTCCTCTATCACCTAGTGCACCCCCCCTAGCCTCTCATCTCACCTATCCATGGCCCACACCCTTCCACCTCACCAATTCTTGTCTAAAACCCTAGGTGGGGCGCCCCCTTCATAGAGATTCACTCTCTTGCCTAAAAACCAACACTTGGCACTCATCAAGATGCCTTCACTTTGCCTCTTGAGGTATAATTAAGACCCCTCCTCATTCATTTTGACCACCATTATTTGAGCTACTGTTATTCTGCTGAAATTTCAACTCACCTTCTTGCTCTTGCCACCAAGCCCACTTCACTCACTTGCTCTTGAGAGTTTTGGAGCAAGTATTTCTCCAACTCTCTCACATTTTGGATTACTAGAAAAACTTTGGAGGATTTTGAAGAGATCTATGAGTATTCAAGCTTTCTTCTTACATATGAGGTGGCTTGCATTGTTTTAGTTTTGTTGTGTAGTAGCAAATAGATCTTTGGTAAAGTATTTTACTAGGGTAAACTAGCAAAGAGTATTCTTGTTAGTTTATGCATTGTTGAATAGCTAAGAGATAGAAGTATTTCGTTTTTTAGTCTATTCAATATTGTTGTCTATTTCCATGCTTCACTACTTTCCTTGAGTTTTGTAGGTTATCTCAAAAGGATTATTGGGATAGCATCAAAGAGGAGCCTACCCTTAACCCTTTCTCAAACTCCTAGCATTTCTTTGTCCATTGTTATTTTCTGCATACATTCCATTATTGTTTCAGCTTTCTAACACTCTTAGATAGGTCAATAATATTATCTTTACTTGGATATTTTTATGTAGAAATTTTCTGTGTAAAAACAGAAAATTTCTTTAACTTTGTTGGTCTTTTGCAGCATTTCCAGCAAGCTTTTGCTTGCTGGTTTTTGCAGAAACTTACCAGCAACAAGGGGAAACGCTGCCCAAGTTCATCCTCAAGGCTTCCCCAAGACTCATCTTCAGTTGGGTAACGATTTTCTAACTCTTCCTAGTGTATTTTCACATATTTCATGCTATTTCATTGAATTTTGTTGTACATTTGTAAGCTAACAATATTGCCGACACCTTGGGAGTGTGCTTGGCCTAGCCGACCCCCCAAAATCGTCAGGCTAGATTAGTAATTTCTTTTTCCAAGTCATTATTTCATTTATGTGTTGGCCCCTCTTGTCTTCAAGGCAAGTTTGTGTGGCCTTTTTCTTTTAATAATTTGTTTAAGTATAAGCAACCCTCTTTGGCCAATATTGGAAGGCTTGCCTCCACCTTGGCCATTGTAAGTGGTGTTTTCTTTTTTTAAGTTTCATTTATTTCGATAATCTAACTTGCTGACACCTTGGGGGAGTCATCCCCAAAATCGCCTTGGCTTAAGGGAAATTAATATGTGATGATCTATAAGCTAAGTAGTTAGAATATCTTGGATAGTAATCATCATCTCTAAGTTCTATTTCCTTCAAGTTATTTCATTTCATGTGCTTATGCTTTCATGGTAGATGGTTCAGTGATTTAGATGCAATCTTAAGTGCTATAGCTCATCTCTTCTTAAGTAATTTTTCTATTTACAACTCTTATGTGCATGTGATATGAATATGGTCTAAAGTTTTCTCATTTCTTTGTTAAGTTTCCATGTTCAAAGCACATCCTTTTTTATGAGCTTAACAAACATATGTGGATGAAAGGTTAGTTTTTAGATTTCATTTTGGCAATCAGTTTGGCAAGTCTTCCTCCCTTTTCTTTGGAAATCGTATGCTTATGGTTATGGATGGATAATGCAGATGATGGATATCTCTTAAGCTCTTTTTTTTTATTCATGATCTAGAGCATTTACATCTTCAACTTTCCTTTCCAAACACACTTTACATGCGTATATCTTATGTTTATGGGCTGAACTCTTCACATCTACAGTTTTGCATCTTGCAAGTACACACATTTTGTTTATCTTTTACTTTCAATTTTACATGTAGAATGGTTCATGGATTAATGGTTTAACATTGTGCAACATTTCCTTCACGTTATGATATGTTGATGATGGTTTAATTTACATATTGCAAGCACTCATTCTCACATCATTTCAATTCGGCCATGCGCTAAAAACCAATTTTTTAAAGGCTTAAAACACTTCTAAAAGCAACCAAACACACCTTAAGACCCACCCGCGGGTCATAATAACATTTAACAACATTTTAGGGGCTTCATTCAGCCATCTCCACCATCTAAAACGGGCTTGAGGAAAACAACAGAGGGAAGAGGCGGGGGACCATCCTCGTGATTTCGTTGGGGAGATCCTTTTCGGGAAGTACTCTTGCTGTCAGGACTAACCGAGGAAGCTAGGGTAAGGCCTCGTTTGCCTTACTATCTTGAGCACCAGACAACCATTTGGTCAAGGGAGGAGGAAGCTTGAAGAACACACATAGTTTTGGGGGAAGAGAATTAAAATTTAATCAATCTTTAAGAAACTCCTTAAACACTTAGTTGCATAGATCACCTTTGTATGTTTGGGGGGTATTAGATGTATGCATAGGCAAACATATTGGTGATATTTTCATTGTTTTATCTATCTTCATTGCAACTACATGCTTATGTATTTCATGTTTATGTGAACATTGGAGTATAATATTGAATATCTTGTGGATCAATTATCTTTGTGGTGTGGATCAAGAAAGTGTTGAGTATCCCACTTGGGGAGTCATCACTTTCTTTGATCCTTGAGTGATTTTGTGATTGTTTCCAGTGAAGGCAGTCCAATAGAGTAAGTGCTATTGGGGCATGCTTGGATCTTGTATGTTTCACTTACATTGCCTTGTCTCGCAAATAGGTGCCTTTTCAGTGGAATATCTTCTCTTTGACTATCTCTCTTGGCAGTGGTATGTGAAAGGAAACCCTTATCTTGATCCTTAAACCTTAAGACCTTTCAGAACCCCATATTACTAGGGACGTCTCCCTTGGGATTAGCCACCATGAATAGAAAGAGCTCCCCATCGAGGTGACAGTGGGTGGGGAAGCTCCTGTTACGCCAGTTTGAGCCCTACCTCTAAGCTACTAGACCTATCCTACAAACTAAGCGATAACATTTTGGCGCCGTTGCCGGGGAACACTGAGTCTATTTTCCTCAACGACAAACCTTTGGTAAGCCTTGCTTCAGAAACTTTTCTTACAAGCTTACCTGGCGACTCCACTACCTTTTTCCCCCCCTATTCTTTGGTAGTTTCAAGGAAACTATCTGGCGAATCCACTGATGACGAAGCCAACTATGACCTCACAATGGGATCCAGGAAACTACAAACCTTTGGATATGAGTAAAATCCCAGGATATCCCAGAAAAATGCCCCTTTCTTATAAAAAGTGGGTCCCTAGATTCTTCAGCCGCGATGGAGAAAGTCCTGATTATCACATGAGCAATTTTTGGGAGTTCTTTCAATACTACCCTGTCAGAGACGAAGCTGAAGACCTAATGATGAAGCTCTTCTCTGCCTCTCTGCACGGAGAGGCCGAAAAATGGTATGATAGCCTTCCAGCAGCCAACATCACATCCATGGACCATTTTGAAGAGATATTCCTTGAAAGGTGGGCTTTGAAATTAGAAGATGTACAATCATTGCTGAAAGAGCTTGAAATCATAAGACAAGCAAATTATGACAATGTCAGAGATTTCTGGTTCAAGTTCCAGAAGTGGTTTAACCAAATTCCTGAAGGCCATTGCCCTAAAGGAAAGTACCTCATTTATCTCTTTACAAATGGACTTCATGGGCATTTATGCTTCCTCCTAAATAAGAGGAATCCGAAAACACTTGAAGAAGCTCACAACATGGCCATCCATATCGAAAGGAATCTCATCTCATCTGGAATCAATGCTTTCACCATGGACGCTCTTAGCCTAATAAAACTAGTTTCCCATGAAAACTTTGTTGAAGATACACAAGAGGGAAGGGAACGAGTTTTCAACCAGCAGAATGAGGATGTGATTGAGGAGCAACAACCTAAGCAAGATGATGAAGTATCCACCCCTGCTCCTCCCACTGATGAAGTCATCCAAGAACCTGTTTCTCCTGTACAACAAAATGAAGATGAGGTTAGTCACTTTCCACTTCAAAATGCCAATGACACCGAGTATTCAGAAGATGAAGAAGAAAAGGAAGCTTTGAACGAAGTTGATGGCCCTTGCTGTGCAATCGAAGATAAAGAAGCAGTCCATGAGGATGAAACAATGATGCATGCTGAAAACACCGGAGTCCTCGAAGTTCCTGCACAAGAAGAAACAGTGAGTTTCCCTCCTACCCTAGTTTTTGATAATGCTTTACCTTGTGATGAAAAGGAGGAGGAAGATAGATTTTCAAATGTTTCAAAACCTGCATGTTATGATACAGATAGTGACACTGTCGACAATATTGATGAGTTCATACATGTTGGAAGACGTAGGTGGGATATAGTTAGTTATGACCTAGATCCCATCTATGACACTGAGAGTCATCTCCAGTTGTTGCCCTTGCAGTTGTCACAATAGATTACTTCCGAACAATGGCAACAAGGAGATGAGGTTTTTACTTGTACCTTTAAAAACACCAAGGATGACCTAGTACCTTATTTTTCAGATGATTTTCAGTCTTACCTTGAGATGTTTGATGAGTAACCTATTGAGCATTTGGACCCTTTTCATGAAGATGATTGCCAACCATCGCTGTGCTCAGTTTTTGATACAAGAAAAGACATTGTTTTCTTGAAGAAGTTTCCTCATGACTTTTCACCCCAACCACCTGTTATTACTTTGCCTCGCTTTTCCATTAAAGGTGCGATTTGGAAATACCTTTTTTATGTTGAGTTTCCTCCTGGGAAAACCCTAGTTTTCAAGGGTCAGTTGGGTTATGCTAGCTTCATTCATTTTTTCAACTTTCCCTTGATAGTCTGCCAGTCGTCTGCTAATTCCTTGTTGTTTCCTTCCTTTACCTTAGAGCGTGAGGATGTCATAGGTAACCAATCTAAAGGCCATTCGAGTCAGTTTTCTGAACCTTGTATCTTTCATGACCTTTTCTTGGATAGGATTGAGTGCTTTTCTCAGAGATGGACTTGGTGAGATTTTATCCCTCCCACCCGCCTCCATGAGTTAGATTTTGACTTTTCCGATGATATGATGTATATTATAACTCATGAATTTTTTGTGCTTGATGTATCACTGTTTCCGTTTATGATGAAGCACAAAGGCAGGTATCAAGGAGCATTTCTAAATTGGCTTCATTGGTTGTTTGATTACACCAACCTGCAGCCAACAGGTAAGTACAGGTAAGTCCTTTACTTTTTATTTACATTTATGATTTCCTTACATGCACATATTATTTTGCAGGGTGGCAATACCACCCCACCTTTTGTCGCTGATGCTTTCTTTTCAAGTGTGAGCAGGTATACAGGTCTACACCAGAGATTGCTGAGGTTCTCATGCGCTCTACAGTTAGCACATGTCCCCAAGTTGGAGCCAGATATTATCCCCAATATCTAGGGATAACTAGGAGATCATGTCTCGAGGCCCACATGGTCCTAGACATGGAGTACCGAGAGCAGGGTTGACTTGAGCATGGCCCTGGAGGGCCCATCTTTCTTCTTCTTCGTCAGATTAGTCCTGTCAGCGGTAGCAGTTTCCATCACCACCGGCCTGGGCTTGCATCTGAGAGGACTCTTGCTCCATGAGGTAATTGGTCTGAGGTATCACGGTATGTGTCATATTTGATTGTTATAACTTTCTTATATATGCATTAGGTTCCTTCCATTTCTGATGACTGCTTGGATCTTACACTAATCCACTTGACCATTGTTGGGGTGATTGATTGGGTAACTTAGAAATCTGATATTCATGGGTCTTGGTTAGCCACCAAGGGGGATTTGCAGAGCCATCGTCCGCTCCCACCATCTTATCATATTTACATCTTATACCCCACTCATCCATCCCATTCCCCTAGTCTGGCCATTAGGATGACCTTTCAGGGTTACACTTTGTCTTGTGGGAAGAAGGAGCTAAAGGCACAGTGGGTAAAAGAAGCTGGTAAAAGATAAAATCCATAGGAAATGAAACCTAAAGATGCTTCACTCAGGGGATCCCCGAGAAGGCAATAAAAATCCCCTCGATAAGAAACTAAAGGGACCCTAAGAAAAATAATAATTAAAAACAAGACCTAACCAAGAGGATGGGAGGTCTCATCACGAGCTGAACCATTATGTTCATAGGTATTTAGCAGTATGACATTGCCACTATCTGGTCACCAAGCCAGGGAAGTGACCTTTGGTTGCATGGCCAAAGGAAAGGGGGTCTCATCACGAGCCAGCCTTATCATTTATGTGAAGATACCAGTGGGTAACGCTGTCAGCTCTGGCCACCAAGCTAAGGCAGTGTCCTCTGGTCAGACCTTGAAGTAAAAAATAAAGAAAAGAAATAAAAGAAAAATGAGGCAATAAAGGGCTTGGAAAAAATGCATCCATGACGGGTACAACTCGCCTCCTACAAAGGCACCCACAAATAACACCTACCCTTGGTCTTACTATGACTGGACATCCCTAAAAACCATATCACCACATAAAACATGGCTTGAATGATCTTTTGAGGAAACTTTCCATCTCTTGTGGGTATTAGCCCAATAGGTTGTTCTGTCGGTTTCCTTAGCCTTGTATAGTAGATCCGTGTAATGTCTTTGAGCTCTTAGATGATATGTTAGGGATTTCATGCATATATTTGATAACTTTAATGGTGAAATATGATTTACATTGCTATGATCTCTAGGCCTGATGAGCCCATGGAGGGCGTAGTTTTTGATGTGCAGGACCATACCTGACGGACAGGTACCAGAGGACCGGTACACATGGGGAGATGATTAGCTCAGACCTCCATGGGGCTGAAGAGCCCATCAGATGGTTGTTGGGATGGTAGAGGTAGGACAATGTCATGATGAGCCCTTGCATGAAGAAGACAGAAGGACGCCCTCACCAGGGCACTTTGGTGGAGATTGACCTAAGGGGGATCACCCCCTGCAGATGGGATGATGGATTTGATGGACAGGACGCCACCCAGGACATGCTGGATGATTTCTGGAGCATGTGGCAACGTGTTGGGACTATTTGGCACATGTGGCAGGTTGCATGAGCCCTAGAGGGGCCAACTTTTTGCTTTCTGGATGACGATGATGCCCTGAAAGGGCCAACGTCTCCCTCAGAGGGGCCTGACATCTCCCTTTTTAGCTCATTTTTGGCATTTTTAGCATTTAATGTGACAAATAATGGAATAATGTTAAGTCAGCCTTGTCGGCTGTTTTTAATGACCTATTTTGTAAATAAAGGTCATTTGGATGATATATATTGAGGACGTTGAGCCTCATTTTGGAACATAACACAACTTGCTCTCTTGGAGAGATACTTCTTAGTCTTTTGTCTTGGTTGTTTTTGGCTCTTGGAGTGAGGCGCTACACTTGGGAGGATTATCTTTGGCATACATATGGTGTTTTTATCATTGGAAGGTGTTACAACTAGGGTTTGATTTGGCTCTTTATTGAATTGTAAGTATATTTTGCATGCAAAACTTCTTGATTGAATGGTTGTAGGTAGAATATCTTACTTTTATGGTCACATTGTTACTTTTTTTCTTAATCATTGAAGCCCTAGGGAGAAAGCACACAAGTAGGTCATTGCTTCATGTCCCCATGATAAATACTTGTTTATCCATTTGATTAAGAAGAACCTAGCCTAGCCATTGCTACACTAGTTCATCTTTTTCTTGAGTTAGCTTGAAACATAAATTGAAGAAAGAAGACGTCCTAGGCCTAATTGATTTTACACCTAGGGTTTGATTCTTAGGGTTTGAAAAGCCTTGTCCCCAAGCAACACTTTTCAGCCATAGATTTATGTTTTATAGCTAGCCATTTTTGCTAAAGAGTCTTAAGGAAAGAGGGAGGAGCATGAGGCCTAGCTTTAGCTACACCGGAATGAGCCTCCTCCCCTTAGGGTTTTGATTTGGTGGCCCTGCCATTGCAACACCATTAAACCTAACCCTCCCGTCCTTAGGTTTAGATCTTTCCAAGCCATTAGTCTCTCTCCTTGACTCCATAATACCCAAGGCACTGGTCTAAAAACTTGCAACGTTGAGTCTTTGGTGTTTAAACAATCTTTCAAACTCTCTTAATTTGAAACCCTAACTAACCCTAGCGGCCTACTAACCCTAGCTAGCTGATGACGTCTTGCCTCTTTGTAACCTTTGCTTAGCATAAAGGTTGCGGCTGACTCATCCATTGATAGACATATAAGTGTTGAGTAATTTCATTGGCTAAAAAAGAAAAACGTTCACTTTGTTGTCTAGCTAACCTAACCCTAACCCTAAGGTGACGTCATACCTGTTTGAACTCTTGTTTGGCTTAAAACGTTGTGGTATTGTCACCCTTTGATAGGCTTTGAGTTGTTGATCATCTTCATAGGCTCAATTTGCAAAACTTCCTTCTCATTGTCTACCAAAACTAATATAGACAAGCTTGACGTCACCCTTAAATTGCATAGTGATGCAGCAACAATATTTATATATGAGCTTATTTAAAGCATTGTGATAAGTAAAGGATTGATATTAAACATTGAATGCCTTTATCATTTTGTATTATTGAAGAAGTTATATTATATGTAATTGTCTTTATTTGCAATCATTGACTTCGTCAATAATTACATTTATTATTGCTCATATGTATTAAAGATAGTCATTAATATTTTGAAGTACTAACCACTGTGGCATATTTTAGTTTTATCATTGCCTTGTCTCTCAAACAAGTGCCTTTTCAGTGGAATATATTCTCTTTGACTATCTCTCTTGGCAGTGATATGTGAAAGGAAACCCTTATCTTGATCCTTAAACCTTAATACCTTTCAGAACCCCAGATTACTAGGGACGTCTCCCTTGGGATTAGCCACCCTGAATAGAAAGAGCTCCCCATCAAGGTGACAGTGGGTGGGGAAGCTCCTGTTACGCCAGTTTGAGCCCTACCTCTAAGCTACTAGACCTATCCTACAAACTAAGTGATAACACACCTCAAATAGACATTCGATAAATGCCGAAAATTTGGTTTGTCTTTGAATCCTAAGAAATCTCATTTTGCAATGCAGGAAGGTAAAATTTTGGGTCATATAGTGTCTAAAGATGGAATTAATATTGATCCAAAAAGGGTCGAAGCTACAAATTCTATAAATATTCCTAGGAATAGAAAAGAGATTCGGTATTTTTTAGGAACAATTAATTTTCTAAGGTGATTTATCTCAAAGTTCGCTGAAATTGTAAAATTGATTACAGATATGCTCAAGAAGGACATCGAGGTCAAGTGGACAACCGAAGCCAAAGCGTCATTCGGACGTATTAAAAGGGTTATAGGTGAAGCACCAGTACTAGCAAGCCCATATTATATGAAAGAGTTCCTGATTTTTTCATTTTCTTATGAACATACTATCGTGGATGTACTATTACAAAAAAATGACGAGGGTTTTGAGCAAGAAATCACATTTTTTTAGCAAAAGTCTCAAAGATGATGAACTCAAATACAATATTTTCCAAAATCAAGCTTATGCAATGGTGAAATCCCTCAAATATTTCAGAACTTATGTGCTACATTAAAAAATCATAGCATATGTACCCACCAATTTGGTTAAAGATATATTGGTTCAACCTGATAGTGATGGAAGGAGAGGCCTATGGCTTGCTAAAATTCAAGAGTTTGATCTAGAAGTAAAACCGACAAAGCTTTTCAAAGGACAGGGTTTGGCCAAGCTACTAGCTGAATATAATCTCAAAGCGCTTGGAATAAATCATTTGTAAGATTATGAAAAAATTCCAGATATAGAAGAGTTCGATGATCAAATGCCTACAACTCAAATCCAGGATAAGTTCTCTTCCTCAGCTTTGTATAGTGTCATAGTTTTGTATTTATTGACTCTTCAATGCCCGAGAGACATGACTCCTTCTAAAGCAAGAACGTTGAAGTTGCACGCAGTAAAATATTGTATTGTAGATGGTCAACTATATTAGAAGGATCCTCTGGGTTTCTTATTGAGCTGTTTAATAGAATTCGAAACAGAGAAGGTCATAGATGAGTTTTACAAAGGAGTATGTGGAGGACATCATGCATGGAGAGCAACAACCTATAAAATCCTAAGAGCGGGATATTATTAGCCGAAATTATTCACTGATGTGAATGCTAAAGTCAGAGCTTGTAACCTCTGTCAATAATTCACTGGCAAGGAGAATATTCATGGACTACCTTTGGTGCCCGTAAAAACTGAAGCTCCATTTCAACAATGGGGCCTAGATTTCATAGGTGAGATACATCCTCATTCAAGTGCGCAACATAGGTGGATCCTGATCACCACCCATTATTTTACTAAATGGGTGGAATCCATTCCTACACGAAACACAATAGACACAGTAGTGATCAGTTTCCTGGAAGAGAATATTTTATCAAGATTTGGTTGCCCTCGGAAGATCGTTACTGATAATTCTCAAGATTTTAAGTCCATGGCCATGATAAGTTTTTGTCAAAAGTACAACATCATACTGGGACACTCTACAACTTACTATCCTCAGGGTAATGGCTTAGCTGAATCATTAAATAAAATCTTGATCACCATAATTAAGAAGGTGTTGAATGAAAATAAGAAAGCATGTCATATGCATTTGAAGTATGCCTTGTGGGAAAATCGGATAGGCACTAAGAGATCGATCAGGATGTCCCCTTTACAAATGGTATATGTGACTGTAGCGGTGCTACCCATCAACCTAGATTTTCCTGTAATGAAAATTTGGAAAGATTAAAAGGAGGAGCCAAATCATGTCACTAGAAGAATTAACCAATTGATTGAAGTCCAACAGAATAGGGTTGAAGTAGATGGAAAACTCCAGAAGTACCAAGATAAAATGAAATTCCTGTCTGACCAAAAAGCGAAAGACATAGAATTCCTTCCTGGTGACCTAGTTTTAAAGTGGGATGTTAGGAAGGAAGATTCAGGAAAACACGGTAAATTCGACCATATTTGGTGTGGACCTTTCAAAATCACAACTTCTACAGGAAATAATTCATTCTTGTTAGAAAATTTTGACGGTAAAATCCTCAACGCCCCTATTAACAGACGTTACTCGAAACGTTTTATGCAATAATTGGTTTCCAAATTCTCAGTGTACATATCGGTTTGTTTTCTTCATTTTCTTCACTTTTGGTAAGTTTTTACTTTCACTGTAAATAAAATCAGGTTAGTTGATTTCATAAAAATGAAAATACAAAAAATAAGCAACACATAGATTTTTGGTTTATGTAAGTTCCTGACATTCCTCATATTATTGTCATGTAGGATACTTGCCAATGAGCCGATACATAAGAGACTACAAGAACTGACCTTCATGTATCATAACATTGGCTCTCTCTCAAAACAGGTGATAAATTAATAGTTTGCTTGGTTGAAAGTATAAAGAAATTCCAAGGTATGAACTTCTGCCCTGTAAAATTAAGTTAAAATTTTCAAGGAGATGTTAATGAGTGAGACATAAATCTTATGTTTACTAATATCATCACCAAATTTTTTACCCAGAGAAATGAAAGCTACTCTTTAATTATCAAAAACTTTCTTTAGATGAAATAAAAAATAAAAATAAAAATATAATCAATAAAAAGACTTTAAGAAAAAGTTTTAAGAGTCAAGTAAGAAGCTTGTTTAAGAGTGACTGTAATTACAATATAAAATCGAAAACCTCTTTCAGTTTCCAAATCACATTCCAAATAACAAAAAACTCTCAGAGTTTTTCAAAATGTGTTATGGTTTGACAAATATTAGACATATAAGTGGCACTACCAACTATTTTACGATGGCGCTACCTAATTTCCTGTAGTGGTCATGGTTTTGATATTTTCCTTGTTGGGAGGTTGCCACCTGTCAAGGAGGATTCAAATGGAATCTCAAGGATCAGTTAGATGTCAAGGGACACTTGCACCTAGGATTTAGCTCCATCAAAGGCCTCATGCAATGAGGTGGAAATATTTTATTAATGAATTCCAACAAATTCCTTAAAATTAGTAGTGATCCAGATGGATATCAGTGGCCACCCACCTTTTCCAACTGGATCAAAACAGTTTTCTGACATTTTTGTCAATTTATTATTTTTAGTAGTTTTTACTTCTGGGGCCATTTTGAGGGCCTAAATGAAGTTTTTTCAGTATCGATCTCCTAAATTACAGCCAAATGAATAATTGATCCCCCAAAATGAATCTCCTCGATGATACCTTTCCAACAGGCTATCACACGCCTAAAACATAGATCGTATGCAAAAGTTACGACCCTGGGAAGTTGATGTACTAGCTTACCCAAACGAGGCCCACATGACTTTTGGCACTTCATCTCCTAGGGTTAGGTTTTTGGATGTCTAGGGTTTTTGGCATTCTTGATTATTGTAAAAATGCCTTCAGAGCCTCATTGTAACCTTCTTCTTGTGAAGGCGTACTGTCGTCACATCTCTTCTCAGAGATAAGCCGCCACCATTCCAACAAGCTTGTTTCCGCTGCATTTTACAGTTTCAGCTTATTTCGTTATTGAATAGAAAACTAGTTTTACTGTATCTCTGTTATTTTGTGTTAATAACCTATTAATAATCTGTATTCATTTCATTCTAGTCATAAAATCTGGATCAATGGTATCAGAGCAGTCTGCTCCTTGTCGTCTTAATGCATGTCCCCAACGAAGTCGGAGTACAATGAGTTGGGTCTCGAGCTTTTTTCTCTTGAGGATAAAAGCACTCGCACGCCCAAGCGACCTCCCATGGCAGGAGAAAAGAAATATGATGGGACATGAGATCCTTTCAAACTGTTTATTGAGGAATCCTTCATGCAACAGAGGAACGAGATGATGGATAGTTTCACGCAAATCCTTCGGTGACTACCAAGATGCGATGCATCTTCTTCGAACAGAGGTGCCGCCCCTTTCAAGGTACAAATAAACTTTGATATTCCTATATTTGAAGGTCAGATAGAAACAAATGCTATAGACAAGTGGTTGAAGCTACTAGAAGGGTACTTTTCTGTTCATAAATTTTCAAATAGAGAAAAGATTACTTTTGCGCTCCTCAAAGCCGTTCCCCATGTCAAAGATTGGTTGGAAACTTTCTGTGAGCAAAAGGAAACAGAGGAAACCTAATTATTTTAAGTCACGGCCACCTGGGAATCCTTCAAGGATGCTATTAAGGAACAATACTACGCTGTCAGAAGTTATGATGACCTGTATACCAAATGGACCACACTGCGGCAAGAAAGAGACCAAGCAATGCCATATTTCACAAATATCTTCCATACCTTGCGCACCAAGTTGGGTATCAAAGATTCAGAGCGACATATGGTGCTCAAGTATCGTGATTCTCTGCATAGATACATCTAGACTGAAATGGAATTTCTACACATCTCATCCTTGGGCGTGGCCTACTGATATGCCGTCAAAATCGAGAAGAAGATCAAACAAAAGATACGACAATTTGGGCTTGGGAACCCCTCACAAAAAAAGCCAGGAAAGGGTGGCCCCAACCCACTGAACAAAGGATAGAGAAAATATGGACAATATCAAGACAACCAGTACAAGCCAAAAACAAAGAAGGACACCATAAAGACAAAGAAAGATACCATAAAGTGGTGCGACTTCCATAAGAGCCCTTGGCATAACACTGCTGACTGTCGCTCAAAGTAGTTGCTGGTGGCTGAAGTGAAAGCCTCTGAATTAGATGCGGATTCTGACTTTGAGACATAACTAGAAAGGGGAAGATGGATCATTGATGCAGAACCCAGTGCCACCGTTGCTACCACCAAGCTCCAACCTGGTGAACCAGACAAGTGAGAAGAAGGAGAGTGCCTCTTCCATTCATAGATGTGGGTAAAAGGCACCCCGCTACACTTCAACATTGACAGCGGTTGCCAGAAGAACCTCATCTCAACAAAGGTTGTCAAGTGGCTAGCCCTACCAACAACGGTGCACCCACAACCCTACACCATTGGATGGCTCCGACAGGGAAGCGATCTCCGTGTCAGCCAACAGTGCCGAGTGTCATACGACATCAAGCCCTTCAAAGATGAGGTATTGTGTGATGTTGCTCCTCTCGAAGTTTGTGATGTTCTTTTGGGCCAACCTTATTTATGGAAACGTCATGATGTGTATGAGTCTAGGCCTCGTAGTGTTATTATTACTTTGAACAAGAAATTGTACAGGATACCCGAGGCATTCCCACCTAGTGCTATTTCCTTGATCTCTGTTAAGCAATGTAGGAAGGTCATCTCTCAGACGGGGAAGTTTGTCTTCGTGATTCGCTCTCAGAATAAGCAAAAGATCGCAACCACATCTAGGGTCTCTATGGCTGATCTCTCCACACAACAAAAGCAAGTAGATAAGGTCATGGAAGAATACTCAGATATCTTCTCCTCACCTACAAGGGTACCTCTGCACTGCTAATTCAAGCACCCCATCGATCTAACCCCCGATACACTGTTGCCCAATGGGCCAGTCTATTGTCACTCTTTCTTAGAGAATGAGGAGATCAAGTAACAGATCTAAGAACTGGTCCACAAGGGGCACATCTGCCCCAGCTCATCACCTTGCGGGAGCCCAATCATGATGGTAGAGAAGAAATATGGAACCTGGTGACTCTGTATTGATTATCGGGCTCTAAATAAAATCACTGTCAGAAATCGGTACTTGATTCCCTGAATCTATGACCTCCTTGATCAACTCATGGGGGAAAAATACTTTAGTAAGATTGATCTGAAGTCTAGCTACCACCAGGTCCCGATAGAATAGACAGATGTATGGAAGACAAGCTTCAAGTCAAAGGAAGGACTTTTTGAATGGTTGGTCATGCCCTTTGGTTTGACAAATTCTCTAGCCACTTTCATGAGGATGATGGACGATATCCTACGACCATTCACCAATACTTTTGTAGTCGTGTATTTGGATGAAATTCTAATTTACAACAAGACTTGGGCCGAACACTTGCAGCATATTCAGCAGGTTCTGCACACCCTGCGACAGCACAAGCTATACGCCAACTTGGAAAAATGATCCTTCGGCATGGACAGGGTCCATTACCTAGGCTACATCATTGATAAACATGGTGTACATGTGGATCCAGCCAAGATCCAAGTCATCCGTGACTGGCCAGCCCCAACAAAACTCACTGAGCTTCAACGCTTCTTGGGACTTGCTAATTTCTACCATAGGTTCGTGTTGGGTTTCTCCCATATTGCATTGGCCCTTAGCCAAATAAACAGGGGTGGTGCTAAGGTGAAATTTGCATGGGGCCGGTCCTAACAACAAGAATTTGATGATTTGAAGTAGTGCTTGTGCTCAACCAAAATACTTTCACTACCAAACCTACAACATCCCTTTGAGATTGAGACATATGCTTCATACTATGTTGTGGGCACCACTCTCACTCATCACGGCCACCCCATGATCCGGGGCAGGATCTTTTATGATTATGGTTGAGTTTTAACTTGCATGAGTATTTTAACCAATTGAGAAATTAACGAAAGAATGAGGAAAGAAGAGGATTATATATCAGTCAAATACACATATGCAGATCTGAAAACAGTAAAGAACAGCAAACCATAAGAACGCAGGTTGATAACGGAGTTCGGCACAATGTTTGCCTACGTCTCCGGGCCTTTTTCCTGTGGGGGAGGCTTCTTTATTTCTGCTCAAGTGCTCAAAATTACATCTCAGCAATGCCTAAAGGATACAAGACTGATCTGGTCTTGTTGACACAGATCTCTAGAACCCAACGCAAGAAACGACACGCAAATCTGATGCTCCAAGCTCCCAGAAACGATCCGACAGCGTTTCCACCTCAAGGGCTACCCTGCAACAAAATGGCTTTGGC